>CAUYQG010290214.1:0-14031 GCA_963574415.1 Tarsius wallacei
TGGTGGGAAACTGGGGGGGGGGGGGGAGGGTGAGGGGGATGGGATTAATGGTGGTGGGTATATATATGAGGATGGGGAGACACCACTTATCAACAAGGGTACCTGAACGAAATGTTTTTGTATGCCTAACCCCTAACTGTACCCCACAATAACATAATAAAATAAAATAAAATAAAATAAAATAAAAAAAAATAAAAAATAAAGTGATTTACAAAAATGTAAAAAAAAAAAAAAAAAGACTACATTTTACCTTTACCTATAAGGCCCTGCATAGTCTTGCCCTTACCTGAAGCTTCAGCCTTATCATGTATTATATTTCTCTTTACTCTCTCTACTTCCTTTGTTAGAGGAGCCCCAAATAGTAATGCTGAGGCCCCCAATATTTGAGGTTAGTGAAAAAACTACTTTCCCTAGCTTTATTGAGGTATAATTGGCAAATACAAATTATTTGAATTTATAGCATACAATATAATGTTTTGCTATACAAATAAATTGTAAAATGATTGCCATAATCAAGTAATGATAATTAACATATCAGCTCAGATAGTTTTTTTGTGGTGAGAATATCTACTCTCTTAGCAAATTTCAAGTATATAATATAGTATTATTAACTATAGTCACCATGTTGTACATTAGGTTTCCAAAACTTACTTTTCTAGTGTAACTGAAACTTTGTACCCAACATCTTCCTGTTTTCCCCACTCTCCAGTCCCTGGAAACCACCACTATACTCTCTGATTCTATGAACTTGACTTTTATAGATTCCACATATAAGTGAGATCATATACTATTTGTCTTTCTGTGCCTGGCTTATTTCACTTAAATTAACGTCCTCCTGGTTCATCCATGTTGTCACAAATGGCAGATTTTTTTTTCTTTTTTGAAGCTGAATAATATTTCATTGTATATATACCACATTTTCTTTAGCCACACATTCATCAATGGGCACTTTGATTGATTTCATAGCTTGACTATTGTGAATAATATTGTAATGAACATGGGAGTGTAGCTATCTCCTTGAGATAATGCTCTCATTCCCTTTGGATATATACCCAGAAGTGAGACTGCTGTATCATATGGCAGTTTTAATTTTTTGAGGAACCACTGTACAGTTTTTAATAATGGCTGTGCCAATTTACATTACCATGAACAGTGTGCAAGAGTTCCCTTTCTCCACATCCTAGCCAACACTACTCATCTTTTGTCTTTTTGATGACATTCTAACAATTGTGAGGTGATACCTCATTGTGGTTTTAATTTGTGTTTCCCTGATGATAAGGGATGTTGGGTATTTCTTTTTCATATATGTCTTGGCCATTTGGATTTCTTCTTTAGAGAAATGTCTATTTAGGTTTTTTCCTGAATTTTTATTTTATTTTATTTTTTTTCTTTACTTTTTTTTTCCTGAATTTTTAACTGGGCTATTTGTTTTCTTGCTATTGAGTTGCATGAGTTCTTTATATATTTTGTATATTAACCCCTTATCACATACACAATTTGCAAATATTTTCTCCTATTCCATAGATTATCTTTTCATTCAGTTCATGATTTCCTTTGCTGTGCAAAAGCTTTTTAATTTGATGTAATCCCATTTGTCTACTTTTGCTTTTGTTGCCTGGGCTTGTGGGGTCATATCCAAAAATTAATTGCCCAGGTCAATGTCAAGAAGCTTTTTCCCTGTGTTTTTTTCTAGTTTCTACAGTTTCCAGTCTCATGTTTAAGTCTTTATTTTGAGGTGATTTTTATATATGGTGTGAGATAAGAGTCTAATTTCATTCTTCTGCATGTGGATATCCAGTTTTCTTAATATATTGATTGAAGAGAGTGTCTTTTCTGCATTGTGTGTTCTTGACACTTTTGTCAAAGATTAATTAATCATAGATGCGTGGATTTGTTTCTGAGCTCTCTATTCTGATCCATATGCCTATATGTCTGTTTTTTTTTTTATGCCAAGACAATGCTGTTTTGATGAGTAGAGCTTGTAGTATATTTTGGAACCAGAGAGTATAATGCCACCTGCTTTGATTCTTTTGTTGAGGATTGTTTTGGCTATTCAGGGTCTTCCATGATTCCATATGAGTTTTAGGATTGTTTGTCTTATTTCTGTGAAAAATATCATTGGAATTTTGATAGGGATTGCATTTAATTTATAGACTGATTTGGGTCCAATGGACATTATTTTTGTAGACCCCTGTGGTCAAATATAGGCACTTTAACAATGTTAATTCTTTCAATATATGAACATGAGATATCTTTCCATTTAGTTGTAAATTATTCAATTTCTTTCATCAGTGTTTTACAGTTTTCTATCTACAGATTTTTCACTTACTTGATTAAATTCATTAAGTTTTTTTGGATGCTGTTGTAAATGAGATTTTTTCTTGATTTCTTTTTTGGATAATTCATTGTTACTGTATAGGAACATTACTGATTTTTGTATGTTGATATTTTATCTTACAACTTTATTGAAATTGTTTATTAGCTCTAACAGTTTTTTTTGGTGGGCTCTTTAGTGTTTTCTATATATAAGATCATGTCATTTGCAAATAAAGATAAATTTATGTCTTCCTTTTCAATTTGGATATCTTACTTTTCCTTGCCTAATTGCCCTGACTATGGCTTCTAGTACTATATTAAATACAAGTGGCAAGAGTGGACATCCTTGTACTTTTCCTAATTTTAGAGAAAAAGTTTTAAGTTTTCAATTGTTGAGTGTGAAGTTTTGAGCTTCTCATATATGACCTTCAGAATGTGGAGGTATACTTCTTCTATGCCTAATTTGTTGAGCTTTTTTTTTTTTAATCACAAAAGATGTTGAATTTTGTCAATCGCTTTTTCTGCACCTGTCAAAGTGATCATATGATTTCTTTTATTCTGTTAATGTGGTAGGTTACATTTATTGATTTGTACATGTTGAACAATCCTTATAGCTCAGTGATAAATACTTTATAATAGTGTATTATCCTTTTAATGTGTTGTTGAATTTGATTTGCTAGTATTTGTTGAAGATTTTTGCATCTGTGTTTATTGGGAATATTTGCCTGTAATTCTTTCCTTGTGGTGTTCTTCCCTGACTTTAGTATCAGGGTAATACTAGTCTCATAAAATGAATTTGGAAGTGATCCTTTCTCTTTAATATTTTGGAAGATTTGAAGAAGGACTGGCATAAAGTCTCCTCTAAATGCTTAGTAGAGTTCACCTGTCAAATCCTGGGATTTTTTTTTTTGTTGGGAGGTTTTTGATCACTGACTCAATCTCCTTATTTGCATTGGTTGATCTGTTCAGATTTTCTATTTCTTCATGATTCAGTCTTGGTATGTTGTATGTATCTAGGAATTTAACAATTTCTTCTGGGTTACCTAATTTTTTGGAATATAATTGTTCATGGTAGTCACTTAAGTTATTTTTTATTCCTATGGTATCAGATATAATGTCTTCTATTTTATTTTGTTTCATTTTCTTAGTCTAGCTAAAGATTTGTGAATTTTTTATCTTTTTAAAAAAACAACTTTTGGTTTTACTGATTTTTTTTCTGTTGTTTTTCTCATCTCTATTTCATTCATTTCTGGTTTGACCTTTATTATTTCTTTCCTTCTGCTAACTTTAGGCTTAGTGTTTTCTTTTTCTAATTCCTTTTTAAAATTTGAAATGTTATGTTTTTTTTCTTAATTAGGCTTTTATGCATTTATTACTAAAACCTTTCCTCTCAGAACTGCTTTTGCTGCATCTTATAAGTTCTTAATATGTTGTGTGATTCTATTTTTGTTTATCTCAAGATTTTTAATTTCCCTCTTGATTCTTTGATTCATTGATCGTTCAGGAGTGTGTTTAATTTCCACATATTTGTGAATTTTCCTATTTCCTTTCTTTTCCCTTCCCTTTCCTTTACAATCCCTTTCCTTCCTTCCTTCCTTCCTTCCTTCCTTCCTTCCTTCCTTCCTTCCTTCCTTTCTTTCTTTTCTTCTTTTGTCAGGGTCTCACTCTGTTGCCCAAGCTGGTGTTCAGTGGCAGGATCATGGCTCTCCACAGCTGTGACCTCTGGGGCTCAGGTGATCCTCCTGCCTCAACCTCCTGAGCAGTTAGGATTACAGGCACATGCCACCACACCTGGCTAATATTTTCATTTTTGTAGAGATGAGGTCTTGATATATTGCCCAGGCTGTTTTCAAACTCCTGACCTCAAGTGATCCTCCCACTGGCCTCCCAAAATGCTGAGATTACAGATGTGAGATACCACACCTGGCCTTATTTTCTTTCTATTATTGGTTTTTAGTTTCATAACATTTTGATTGGAAGAAATACTTGATATGACTTCAATCCTTTAAAATTTGTTATACTTGTTTTGTGGTCTCATATATGATCTATCGTGGAGTATGTTTCATGTGTGCTTGAAAAGAATATATATTCTCATGTAAGTGAAAAAAAAACTAATTAATGGAGATTTTTAAAACCAAAAGAAAAAAAAGGAATATATATTATGATAATGTTGAATGGGATATTCTATTTATGTTTGTTAGATCCACTCTGTCTATAGTGTCCAAATCTGCTGTTTTCTTACTGATTTTCCGGCTGGATGATCTATTATTGTACTGCAGTCTATTTCTCCCTTAAGTCCTGTTAATATTTGCTTTATATATTTTGGAGTTCTGATATTGAGTGCCTATATATATTTACAATTGTTATAACCTTTTGGCAAGTTGACCCATTTATCATTATATAATAACCTTCTTTGTCTCTTGTGACTGTTTTTGACTTAAAGTCTACTTTGTTTGATATAAGCATAGCCAATCTTGCTCTCTTGTTTACCATTTGCATGGAATATACTTTTCTATTTTTTCACTTTCAGCCTATGTGTGTCTTTAAAACTAAAGCGAGTCTCTTATAGGCAGCATATAGATGGATTTAAAAAAATACTTTCTGTCCCTTTATGTATTTTTATTGAATATTTTAATCTATTTACATTTTAAGTAATTACAGATAAGTAAGGACTTACTGTTGTCATTTTGTTAATTATTTTATTTTTAAAATTAAAAAAATTTCAATAGCTTTAGAGGTACAAATAGTTTTGGTCTGGGCTTTAAATGTACCTACCACCCAGACCTGTGCATATCGTACCCAATAAGTGACTTTTTTGTCTCTTAACCCCTTCCCCTTCTCTTCCTTCTGAGTTCCCAGTGTCTATCATACTATCCTCTCTTTTTTGCATATCCTTACTTTAACTCCTACTTATAAGTGACAGCATGCAGTGTTTGGTTTTCTGTTCCTGAGTTAGTTCACTTAGAATGTTGTTCTCTAGTTCTAAGATGCTGCAAAAGGCGTTACTTCATTCTCTTTGATAGCTGAATAGTATTCCACAGTGTATGTATGCCACATTTTCATTATTCATTGGTTGAATTATGAATACTTAGGTTGATTCCATATCTTTCCAATTGTGAGTTGTGCTGCAATGAACATGTGGGTACAGGTGTCTTGTTATATAATGACTTCTGTTTCTTTGGGTAGATAGTTATCTGAGAAGTCTCCATACTGCTTTCCATAGAGGTTGTACTAATTTATTCTCCTACCAACAGTGTATAAGCACTCCCTTTTCCCATTCACACCAACATGTATTGTTTTGTGATTTTTTTTAGTAATGGCCATTCTGACTGGTGTAAGGTGGTATCTCATTGTGGTTTTAATTTGCATTTCCCTGATGATGAACATTTTTTCATATGTTTGTTGGCCATTTGCATATCTTCTTTTGAGAGATGTCTGTTCATGTCATTTGCCCACATTTTAATAGGTTATTTGCTTTTTTCTTGCTGATTTGTTTGAGCTCTTTGTAGATTCTGTGTATTAATCTTTGTCAGAGGTATAATTTGCAAATATCTTCTCCCATTCTGTAGGTTGTCTATTTGCTCTGTTGATTATTTCTTTTGCTGTGAAGAAGCTTTTCAGTTTAAGTCCCACTTCTTTATTTTTGTTTTAGTTGCATTTGCTTTTGGGAGTTTAGCCATAAATTCTTTGCCTAGGCCAATGTTCAGAAGAGATTTTCCCATGTTTTCTTCTAGGATTTTTAAGGTTTCAGGTCTTACATTTAAGTCTTTAATCCATCTTGAGTTAAATTTTGTATATGGGGAGAGATAGGGATCAAGTTTCATTTTTTCTGCAGGTAGCTATCCAATTTTCCCAGCACCATTTGTTGAATAGGGTGTCCTTTCTTCAGTGTATGTTTTTGTCTGCTTTGTCGAAGATCAGTTGGTTGTAGGTATTTGGGTTTATTTCTGGATTCTCTATTCTGTTTCATTGGTCCATGAGTCTGCTCTTGTACCAGTACTATGCTGTTTTGGTTACTACGTCCTTGTAGTATAATTTGAAATCACATAATGTGATGCTTCCAGTTTTGTACTTTTTGCTTAGGATTGCTTTGGCTATTCTGGCTTTATTTTGTTCCATATAAATTTTAGGGTTGTTTTTTCTAATTCTTTGAAAAATGACATTGATAGTTTGATAAGAATTGCATTGAATCTGTAGGTTATTTTGGGTAGTACAGTCATTTTAACAATGTTGATTCTTCTAATCCACGAGCGTGGGATGTTTCTTCATTTGTTTGTGTCCACTACAATTTCTTTCATCAGAGTTGTGTTGTTCTTTTTGTAGAGATCTTTCACCTTCTTGGTTAAATATATTCCTACGTATTTTAGATTTTTGGCTGCTGTTGTAAATGGAATTCAGTTCTGGATTAGAGTCTCAGCTTGGTTGCTATTGGTGTATAGCAGTGCTACTGATTTGTGTGTGTTGATTTTGTATCCTGAAGGTTGACTGAATTTATTTATCAAGTCCAGAAGTCTTTTGGAGGAGTCTTTAGGATTCTTTAGTTATAAGATCATATTGTAGGCTTACAAAGATAGTTTGATTTCTTCTTTTCCAATTTTGATACACTTTATTTATTTGCCTGATTGCTTTGGCTAGGACTTCCAGTGTTATGTTGAATATGAGTAGTAAGTGGGCATCCTTGCCTTGTTCCAGTTCTGAGGGAGAATACGTTCAACTTTTCTCTGTTCAGGATGACATTGGCTGTGGAATTGTCATATATGGCTTTTATTGAGGAATGTTCCCTCTATGCCTATTTTGCTGAAGGTTTTAATCATAAATGATGCTGGATTTTATCAAATGCTTTTTCTGTATCTATTGAAATGATTATATGATTTTAGTTTTAAATTCTGTTTATGTAGTGGATCACATTTATTGACTTGCGTATGTTGAACCACCCTTGCATCTCTGGGATAAAACCTAGGTTTTGGTGTATTTTTTTAATGTGCTGCTGAATTCAGTTTGCTAATATTTTGTTGAGGATTTTCACATCTATGTTCATAAGGGATATTATTCTGTAGTTTTCTTTTTTTGTTGTGTCTTTTCCTGGCTTTGGTATCAGAGTGATACTGACTTTGTAGAATGAGTTAGGGAGGATTCCCTCTTCTTCAATGTTGTGGAATAGCTTCAGTAAAATTGGTACCAGTTCTTTATGAAGATCTAGTAGAATTCAGCTGTGAGTCCATCAGGTCCTTAACTCTTTTTTGTTGGGAGATTTCTAATTACTGTATCAATATTGCTACTCATTATTGGTCTGTTCAGGGTTTCTATTTCTTCCTGATTCAAGGTTATGGGGGTTGCATATTTCCAAGAATTTATCCTTTTTTTTTTTAGATTGTCTAGTTTGTTTGCGTAGAGGTGCTCATAATAGTCTCAGATGATCTTTGAAATTTCCATCATATTGGTTGTAATGTCTCCATTTTAATTTCTGATTGAGCTAATTTGAATCTTCTCTCTTTCTTAATCTAGCTAGCAGTCTATCAATTTTTTTTTACAAAACCGTTTCATTTTAATGACTTTTGTATTTTTAAAAAATCTACATTTCATTTAATTGTACTCTAATCTTCATTATTTCTTTTCTTCTGCTAGCTTTGGATTTGGTTTGTTTATGTTTTTCTAGTTTTTTGTGATGTGATGTTAGATTGTTGATATGCAGTCTTTTAGTCTCATTAATGTAGGCCTTACGTGCTATACATTTTCCTCTGAGCACAGCTTTGGCTGTGTCCCAGAGGTTTTGATAACTTGTTGCATTGTTGTCATTCATTTAAATGAATTTTAAAATTTTCATCCTAATTTTGTTGTTGACCCAAGGATCACTCAGGAGGAGAGTGTTTAACTTCCATGTTTTTGTTTGGTTTTGCAAGTTCTTCTTGGAGTTAATTTCTAGTTTTATTACAGTGGTCTGAGAAGGTGCTTGATATAATTTTGATTTTTTTGAATGTACTGAGACTTGATTTGTGGCCCATAATATAGTCTGTTTTGTGGAATGTTCCATGTGCTGATGAAAAAATTTATATTCTGTGGTTTTGGGGTGGAATGTTCTACAGAAGTCTGTTAGTTTCATTTGCTCCAGCATCTGGTTTAACTCCAATGTTTCTTTGTTGACTTTCTTCCTTGATGATCTGTCTATTGCTGTCAGTACTGTTAATTGTTTTCTAACTGATTTTTAGTTCCATTTTTCATTCTTGCTTTCTTCTTTTGTGATGTGGTGAATTTTTTTGTAGTGATATGTTTTGACTCCTTTAAAAATATTTGTGTGTCTTCTACAGGTTTTTTTGGTGGGGGAGGGATCACCATGAAACTTCAATAAAACATCCTATAGTTGTAAATGTCAAGCTGATAACAGTGTAAGTTTGACAAAATTAAAAAAAAAATCCTTGCACTTTAGCTTCTTCCCCTTATATAGTTTATTTTATTGCTAGAGTATTTTTAATTGAACAATATTTGTACCTTTATAGTGAGTTTTATATTTTCATGTTTCATGTTGTTAGTTACTGTTTTAGTTTTTGCTTGAGTTGAAGAACTCTGCGTTAACATTTTAGCAATATTAATTCTTCTTTTTTTTTTTTGAGTTGGAGTCTCACTCTGTCGCCCAGACTGGGGTGCAGTGGCATGCTCCCAGCCACCGCAGCCTAGACCTGCTGGGCTCCGGCGATCCTTCGCCTCAGCCTTCCAAGTAACTGGAAATACAGGTGTGTGCTACCATGCCCGGCTAATTTTTTTTGATTTATTGTAGAGACGAGGTCTTGCCAAGCTGCCCAGGCGGGTCTCAAACCCACGGGCTCAGGCAATTCACTCACCTCAGCCTCCCAAAGCCCACGATTACAGGCTGAGCCACCGAGCCCGGCCTATTAATTCTTCTAATCTATGAGCATGACATATATTTCCAGTTTTTAATGTTCTCTTCTATTTCTTTCATTTTATTTTAGGGTTTTGTTGTTTTTATATTTATAATATAGTTGTTGTAAAGACCTTTAACCTCTTTGGTTAAATTTATTCTTAGGCATTTTATATTCTTTTAAGCTATTGTAAGTGGGATTACTTTCTTTTTCAGATTATTCACTGTTTGTGTTTACAATGCTATAGATTTTTGTATGTTGATTTTGTATCCCACAACTTCACTAAGTTTATTTATCATTTCAAACAGTTTTTTGGTGGCATCTTTAACTTTTTCTAAATATAAGATCAAATTATCAGTGAACAAGGCTAATTTGACTTCTTTCTTTTCAATTTCAATGCCCCCCCTTTTTTCTTTCTCTTGCCTAATTGCTCTATCTAGGACTTCCGGTACTAAGTAAAAGTTGTGACAGTGGGCATCCTTGTCTCATTCCAGATCTTAGTGGAAAGGCTTTCAGTTTTGCCCCATTCAGTACAATGCCAGTTATGGCTTTGTCATATTTGACGTTTATTATTTTGAGGTATGATCCTTCTATACTTAGTTTGTTAAGAGTTTTAATTGTGAAGAAATGTTGAATTTTATCAAATGCTTTTTTCAATGTGTATTGATATGATCTTTTATTTTTCTCGATTCTGTTAATGTGATGTATTACATTTATTGGTTTGTGTATATTAAATCATCATTTCATCCCTGTAATGAATCCCACTTGATCATGGTGAGTAGTTTTTTAATGTGTTGTTGAATTTGGTTTGCTAATATTTTGTTGAGGATTTTACATCTGTGATCATCAGGTATATTGGCCTATAGTTTTGTTGTTGGTGTTGTGTTCTTGTCTGGTTTTGGTGTCAGGATAATGCTGGTCTTGTAGAATGAGTGTGGAAATATTCCTTCCTTTTCAATTTTTTGTAATAGTTTGGTAGAATTCAGCAGTAAAGCTGTCAGGTCCTGGGCTTTTCTTTTTTGTAATAACTTATTACTGCTTTAATTTCATTACTAATTATTGGTCTGTTCAGGTTTTCATCTTATTTTTGGTTCAGTCTTGGTAGATTACATATGTCCAGAGTTTGTTTTCCATTTTCTCTAGGCTTTCTAATTTGGTGTAAAGATGTTCATTATGGGCTCTAGTTACCTTTTGTATTTCTGGAGTATCATTTGTATTTTCTTTTTCATTTTTGATTTTATTTATTTGGGCCGGCTCTCTTTTTTTCTTAATTTAGCTACAGGTTTGTTGATTTTGCTTATTTAAAAAAAAACTTTCCATTTTGTCTGTATTATTATTATAGTCTTTATTTCATTTATTTGTGCTCTGATCTTTACTATTTCTTTTCTTTACTGATTTTGGATTTTGTTTGTTCTTGCTTTTAGAGTTTCTTGAGGTGCACTGTTAGGTTGTTTATTTGAAGTCTTACTATTTTTTTGATGTAGGCATTTGTTGCTATGTATTTCCCTCTTAGCATTACTTTTACTGTATTGCATAGGTTTTTGTATGTTTTGTATCTATTTTAATTTGTGTTAAGAAACTTTAACATTTAATTTTTAATTTATTTATTGACCCATTTGTTATTCAGGTGTATGCTAACTTTCATAAATTTCTACAGTTTTCAATGTTTCTTCTGTTATTGATTTCTAGTTTTATTTTATTGTGCCCATAAAAGACACTTGATCTGATTTCAATATTTAAAAATATGGTAAGACTTGCTTTGTGACCCAACATATGGTCTCTCCTGGGGAATGTTCCATGTGCTGTTGAGGAGAATGTGTATTTTGCAGTTGTTAAATTGAATGCTCTATAAATGTCTGTTAGGTCCTTTTGGTCTAGAATGCAGTTTAACTTTGATTTTTTTTGTTAATTTTCTATCTGGATGATCTCTCCATTACTGGAAGTGGGATGTTGAAGACCCCCCACTGTTAATTTTATTGTAGTTAATAGTCCCTTTATATCTATTAACATTTATTTTATATATTTTGTGCTACAGTGTTGGGTGTATATATATTTACAATTAAAAAAATTATACTTAGTCTATTCTCTTGCTGTATTGACCCCTCCTTTATCATTATATAATGGCCTTCTTTGTTTTTTTTAATTGTTTTGATTTAATGTCTATTTTATCTGATATTAGTAAAGTTATTCCTTCTCCTTTAGGGTTTTCATTTGCATGGAATATCTTTTTCCATTCTTTCATTTTCAGTCTGTGCATGTCTTTATAGGTGAAGTAAGTTTCTTATAGACAGGATATGGTTGAGTCTTGTTTATTTATTTATTCAGTCACTTAATGTCTTAATTGAATAATCCATTTACATTCAAGGTTATTGTTGATAGGTAAGGGTTTACTACTGCTATTTTGTTACTTTTTATTTTGTATATATTTTTTATTTGTGTTACTCTTACTTTTTTGTGATTTAGTGATTTTTCTCTAGTAGCATATTTTGATTCCACACTATTTTTTTTAGTGTATTTTATTCTAAGTTTTTGCTTTGTGCTTACCATGAGGCTTACATAAAAACTTAGTCACTACAGGTTATTTTAAACTGATACAAATTACAAATTATCAAAAATAAGCATTACACTTTAAAACCATCCCTTCACATTTTGACATTTTTGATTTTTTGACTTACATTTTTAATATTTTCTGTATCTTAATGAATTGTTGTAGTTATTGCTGTTTTTATTTATTTAATTCTTATGTATATATGTATTTTTTTTTTGAGTTGGAGTCTCACCCAGGCTGGAGTGCAGTGACAAGACCATGGCTATTGTGTCCTCAACCTGCTGGGCTAGGTGATCCTTCCACCTATACCTAATTCTGAATTGTACCCCACATCTTTAAAATAAAAAAATTTAGATTAAAAAAGAGCTATTTTTTTTCAAATTGAAGAACTCTTTTTTAGCATTTCTTGTAAGACAGATCTGGGATTGATGAATTCTCTCAGAGTTTGTTTGCCTGTACAAGTCTCCATCTGTCTTTAATGTTTGAAGGATAGCTTTGGTGGGTACATTATTCTTGGTGATATATTTTTTTTTTCTTTAGCAATTTGGATATAGCATCCCACTCTTTCCTGGCATTCAGATTTTCTACTGACAAATCTGCTGAAAGCTGTATTGGTGCTTCACTTAATGTCATATATTTCTTTTCTCTTGCTGCTTTGAATATTTTTTTTTGTCGATGATTTTGGATAATTTTTGTTTGATTTTAGAGCTGGAGTCTCATTCTGTCACTCAGGCTGGAATGTGGTGGTATGATCACAGCTCACCACAGCCTTCAACTCCTGTGCTAAAACAATCCTTCTATCCTAGCCTCCCGAGTAACTGAAACTACGGGTGTATGCCACCATGCCCAGATAATTTTTTGATTTTTTTTTTTTATAGAGATGAGATCTCACTGTGTTGCTTAGGTTGGTTGAACTCCTGTGCTCAAGCAATCCTCTCACCTCAGCCTCCCAAAATGCTGGGATTACCATGCCTGGACTGATTTTTTGCCATTTGATTATCATGAACCCCTTGAACAATTCCTTTTTGAGCTGAATCTGATTGAATTTGAAATTTCCGTACCTAGATGCTCTTGTCTTTCTTCAGATTTGGTACATTCTCAGCTGTTATTTTTAAAAATATATTTCTTTTTTCTCTTTTCTCTGCCTTGAGAATTCCAATTATGTGAATATCAGTTTGCTTAATGATGTTTCATAATTCTCACAGGCCTTTTTCACTAACTATTCTTTTTATATACTCATCTGATGGTATATTTTCACAAATTCTTTCTTCAGGCTTGCTAATTCTTTCCTCTTTTAAAAATCAAGTCTGCTGTTGAAGCCTTCTGGTACGTTTTTCAGATTAGTTATTATATTATTTTTTTCTAGGATTTTATTTTATTTTTAAATTTCTACTCCTTTGTCAAATTTATTATTTTGTTACTGGAGTGTTTTCCAAATGTTATTTAGTTTTATATTCATATTTTCTTGTTATTCCTTGACCTTATTTATGAGGATTACTCTGCATTTTGTCAGATATTTCATAGATCTCCAATTCTTTTGGCGCCATTGCTGGGGCTTTGTTGGTTTCTTTTGGTGGTGCCATATTAATCTGAGTTTTCACAATTCTTGCATATTTACGTGGATATCTGTACATTTGAGGAGACAATCACTTCTAGTTCTTGCAGATGTTCTTGCATAGTGTTAATTTTTTTATTTCTTAGTCTCAAGACATAAAACACTGGCCTCTTGTTGCTTCCTGTTCAGTCATGGCTTCAATTTTGTGAGCCCAGGGGGTTTGTCCACTTCTTTCCTGAATTCTTATGTATTTCAGGTGGTGTTTTTGTCTTTGAATTGCTTCCAGTTGTATTTTTACTGGGGAAGTCACACTGGGGGATCTTCTATTCTGCCATCTTATATATGTCCTACAGTTCCAGGGTTTTGAATTTAGATGTTTATTCCCTGGCTACTGGGTAAGAGTTTACCCCTACCTTACCTTTTTGAATCAGGGACTGAGAGAGAGAGATGCTGCCAAGAACAAAGGCTAGAACATAAACCATTTAAAAATTTTTATTGTATATTTCTCACATGGCATTTGCTTTTTTTTTTTTTTTTTGAGTTGGAGTCTCACTCTGTCGCCCAGACTGGAGTGCAGTGGCCGCTCCCAGCCACCGCAGCCTCGACCTGCTGGGCTCCGGCGTTCCTTCCGCCTCAGCCTTCCAAGTAGCTGGAACTACAGGCGCGCGCTACCATGCCCGGCTAATTTTTGATTTATTGTAGAGATGAGGTCTCACTTGCCCAGGCGGGTCTCGAAC
>CAUYQG010290216.1:0-39176 GCA_963574415.1 Tarsius wallacei
CACGCCCGGCTAATTTTTTGATTTATTGTAGAGATGAGGTCTCACTTGCCCAGGCGGGTCTCAAACCCGCGGGCTCAGGCAATCCACTCACCTCAGCCTCCCAAAGGCGCAGGATTACAGGCTGAGCCACCGAGCCCGGCTTAGTTTATATTTCTAAATAATTTACTGTTCAGTCTTCTTTGCCTTCAAACTTATATTAATATGTCTAAATTAATCTATATTTCTAGTCTAATTTTGAGAACCCATCAGAAAAATCCATATTGTGAGACCTTCTACAAAGTGCTTGACAGGTATTTTTGAGAAGGTCAAAGTCACGACAAGTAAGTGAAGTCTGAGAAATGGTTTTTAGATTGAAGACCTGGTGTGGCAGATAGACCCTAAGATGGTACCCAATGATCTCCATCTCTTGGTGTACACAATCTTGCGTTCTAATTCCTCCATATGAGTGAGATCAGAAGTTTTGATTTTCATGTAAACAACAGAATACTGCAAAGGTGGTGAAATGTCACCTGGGTGGTTATGTTATATAAGGCTAAGATTTCTATCTTGCTAGCAAACTATCTATCTTGGTGGCTTTGATGAAGCCTTCTGTCATGTAGGAGAAGACAACAAAAGAAGGAACTGAGTGTAGCCTCTAGGTCAATAGACAGCAAGAACTGAGGCCCTTGGTCAAACCACCTGATCCACAGTTTTCATGCCCCCTTTCAAATAAGCCATACCACTTCCCAAGGTATGTGAATACCTAATAATAAGAAAATAAGCCTAATTCATCTCTCTGTGCCTTGTATCACTACTCATCCATGTTGTTCATACATAAGCATATATATATAAATATATACATGTAAACATACATAATGAAATGCATTACTGTTATAATTTTTTCAACCAGGTCTTATCTGTTACATCAGTTAACAGTAGAAAAAAAATTCTTTAGTCGATAAAACAATTACTAAAAGGTTTTTTTAATGATATAACTGACATGCTAAAAAAGACAATACATAAAATATACAAAATATTCGATTAAAATTACAAAAAGCAGAAAAAGTGGAATACAAAAATTTGAACAAATAACAATGATAACAAATAGAAACAATAGCAAATATAAATAATTACTTTTGAATGACCATTGTCAAAATGCATCAAGTAAAAGTCAAATATTCAGCCGGGATCGGTGGCTCAGCCTGTGATCCCGCGCCTTTGGGAGGCTGAGGTGAGTGGATTGCCTGAGCCCGCGGGTTCGAGACCCACCTGGGCAACTTGGCGAGACCTCATCTCTACAATAAATCAAAAATCAGCCGGGCATGGTAACGCATGCCTGTAGTTCCAGCTACTTGGAAGGCTGAGGTGGAAGGATCACCGGAGCCCAGCAGGTCGAGGCTGCGGTGGCCGGAAGCGGCCACTGCACTCCAGTCTGGGCGACAGTGAGACTCCAACTCAAAAAAAAAAAAAAAAAAAAGTCAAATATTCAGAATGGATCAACAAAGAGGACCCAACTATGTGTTGTCTACATCTACTTTAAATATAGAGAGATATGACATAAAGTCAAAGGATGAAGCAAAATATATCTTATATATGTTAGAAAAAAATCCAAAAATAATAATGTAAGTTTCCATCCTAGAAACCTGGAAAAAAATTAAGTTAAATACAAGAAAATATATAAGATTGTAAGAGAGAGTAAAAACAAAAAGACCAACTGAATTTTTCAAGTAAATATTGATAACTAAGCAGTTATCAATTGAAAATCCAACAGTTTTCAGAATAGAGATGTGTCCAAAGTTAAGAATGAAAACACAACACTTCAGACAGATCCCTTGCTTAAGACACACAGAGGTGACTCTCCCTGAAATGAGGAGAAAGTAATTTTCTGAAATGATCACTAAAGGCATATTAGAGTGACTAATTTTACCTATTTGCTCAGTTGGAAAATACTTTAAATATAAATAATCCACCAATAAGAAATTTAGGTAAGCTACTATTGCTACATATATCATGAAAAAGAGTATATTTGATAGAAAAAGTCAAAAAATACTTGTTATGCTCTGAGACACAGGAGAAAATAATGAGGGTTATATGAAAATATCCAAGAATATGTAAGTGGACCAGCAGACATCTATGGGTTAACTTGCATATGTCTGCAAAAAAAAGTCCCAAGAAGGTTCGGCACCGCCGCCCCTACTCCTCATTAATGCACACACCTGGTGCATTTCACAACTGTCACCTGTGTCGCCAGCACCAGGGCCATTCTCTGCGCAGCTGAGAATCCCCTTCGTCCACTGCTTCCTGATAAGATGTGCTGACCCTCTGACGTTTGGACGCCAGGTGGCGCAGGAAGACAGCAGCTCCGAATTTCTGATTCAAGAATCCCACGTATACCTGCAAACGGAAGACAAAGGAGCTTGACCTCTAGGTGGGCGGAGATGGTGAGGAATAGAGACACAAAGGAGAATAGGAGCGTCCAAGACCTTCAGCCTCCGTATCCGGGAAGCTAGGGTTCTCTCTGCCCCTGCCCAACCTAGCTCCTCAGTCCCAGCCCCTCCTTATAGAAACTCAGAGACCTCCTCAGTGGGAAGGAACCTTACTCACTTTTTCACAATCTTCCTGAAGGGCAGATGTCATGGTCTGGGGTAATATTTCAAGGAAACAGGGAGATGCCCCTGCATCACTTCCTGACCTGTCACCTCTGCCAGTTCCACCATGGTCTGCCCTTCCTGCTCCTGCCTCCTCTCCTATCACTGATCCCAGTGCTCCTTCAAATCCACTGCCCTTGTCTCATGCCAGTGTACAAGGGAAACACATTTTCCTCTTTTCTTTCCCTCTCCTGTTTCCTTGACTTACTGCTCCTCACAATCCAGACTCTCCTCCAGGTTTCCTCCTCCTGGAGGCCTACCTTGTCCACTTGTCAAGGAAACAATATTAATAGAGCTGAATACCATCCCATTCTGGGTCTCATGTCTGTCCTCTGAGTTCCCAAGGGCAGCTCTTACACTTACAGTTAGATTTGTTATATTTTCTGAACCCTCACGAGACTAAAATATTAGATAACAAGAAAATGTTGTCAATGTTTTTCCTCTGTGAGCCCCACATGTGTAGTAGACATAGAACAAACAACACAGAACATGAATTTATGAATGTCTCAAACTCCTTGCTGACATTCTTGCCAGTTTCTCATTAAAGTCCATATGTCTTTTAATCTGAAGTGGGTTTGCACTTGAAGGTGAACATGTTTCTTTTGTTTCCATGAGTTCCTCTCATAGACCATGCTGCTTCCACCTTATCTGCTCCTCTTCTGTCCTTCTGGGCAGAGTTGCCCTCTTACATCAAGTAAAATATTCTTCTTGTTATTATTCTCTATTATATTATTCCCTAAATATTTCCAAATCCTTTGTTAGCTATTTTACCAGCTTTATTTTTTATTTTTTTCCAAAATCTTATGACAATCACTAGGCAGTCCCAGTGCCGTGGGAGGCTGAGACAGGAGCATCTCATGAGGCCAGGAGATCAAGACAAGCCTGGGCAAGGTAATGAAACCCCATATCTCCAAAATATATATTTAAAAATAGCTGGTCATGGTGGTATGTACTTGTGGTCCCAGCTACACAGGAGGCTGAGGCAGGAAGATTGTTTGAGTCTGGGAATTTGAGATTGCAGTGAGCTGTGATCACCCCACTGCACTGCAGCCTGGGCAACAGAGTGAAACACTGTCTCTAAAAAAATGTAAAATAAAAATAAGGAAGGACTATTATTTGCCCTCTCTCTTTATTCCACAAAGGAAGATGCTAAACTGTCTATTCTATAAATCAAAATGATTCAACCCAATCCGAATCAGAATGTCAAGATATTCTTAAATTCATCAACAAATTAATTTAAATATTACTTTTATTTTTATGCTAATAAAACCTTTACCTCTCTAATTATAGAGGTATTTTTAAAATAAATATTAAATAAGACCATTTAGTGTATATTTTAATTGACTGAGACCCTTTGTTTTAGATGCATCTTACATCTTCTATTCATTGACATACATACAGTGGATGATTTCGTGCCGACTCCTACAGACATTGTGAACAGACTCACTATCATTTTCCCTTTAGTGTTAAGAATGCCAGTTCACTTGCCTGTTTTTCTCTCTGAGTTTGACTCACCTTGCTCCTTATTTACCTTAACATTGTCAACTAGAAATATATAGCCAGGGATGAAATAAGGATTGAATAATTATCAGAGGAATTAATGAAGATGTTCTAGAAAAACCAATAGGGATTGTATGTGTCTTACCACATGCAGATACAAAAAAATTCATTTCTGAATATATATATTTCATTTGTGGATATATATATATATATATATCCATGCTTTTCAAGACTGTGCATATCAAACACTGAAGGAGGGTGATACATGCCAGTTTTGAAACAATGACCTTAGTCCTATTATTATCCTAATTAATCGATTCCAGAGAGTTTCCAGGCTTTTGTGTGGCAAGGATTTTGGCAGACTTTCCAAGCTGAGATGATGAATCTAGGAGTCTGAAAGAACAAGGAGGTTCTATTTCCTAGATCAAGGTTCTGCAGAAGACAGATCTGGTCAGAGAAAGAACTCTTGAGATTGGCAAATGATACTGTAGAGTATCTGAGTTAAAAAACTAAATGGGACAGAGGAAAGAATCACCTGATTGGATTAGAGGTGTCTTGTGCTCACACAAGTCTTGGAATAATGCCTCTTCCCATCAGCCACATTGGTAAACTTCGAGATTCACAGGACATTGGAAAGGAGACACAGATGGATCTTGTCTCATTAGTAGAGAGTAAGTGGTTTTAAAGAAAATACAGTATCTGGGTCCAAGTAGCTAATTTAAGAGGCAAAATCTGAAAGAATGAAATTGTTTCCAAGCAATGTTTCAGAAAAGTCCTTAAGTATACTTATTGGAAGACAAAAATGTACAGTAACAAACAAGCTAAAATCTACAATTTCTGGCAATAAATACCAGAAAAGCAAAAAAAAAAAAAAAAAAACCATGAAAATATCATCCATAACTAGGAGATAATTTAATTATTTGAAATTGGCCCAGAAGTGACCGATTGTATTTAACATTGTTAGTATGATTGTCTACCATACATAGAAACTTAAAAAAAATCTTTGTACTTTAAACATTGAAAAGTTAATGTAAGATGTGGTAGATACGAGGGGGGAACCCCATAAAAAACAGAATCATTCTTTGGAGAACAGGCCTCTAGTAGTACACTCAGCATTTGTTCTTCCGGATAAAAGGGTCAACCAAAAGTTTGCATCATGATTTACAGAAGAACCATCCTAAGTTGTAGTAAATAGGTGACTGGTTCTTCCACCATGAAAATACACCTGCCCACACCACACTGAGTGTTCAGCAGTTTTGACCAAAAACGGAATGATCTCCGTGCCCCACCCTCCCTATTCACCAGTCTTACCCCAAGTGACTTTATTTTGTTCCCTCAGATGAAAAAAGTCCTCAAAGAGAAACGATTTGCTGATGTGGAAGAGGTGAAACAAAAAATGGCTGAAGCACTAAAAGGCATCAAAACTGATGAGTTCAAACACTGTTTTGAGCAGTGGAAAAAGAAGTGTCTCCATAGGTGTGTTGAAACAAATGGAGAGTACTTTGAAGATGACTGAAATTTAAGCACGTAAGAATGAATATCCATTTTTAAATAAATTCCATTTTGGGAGGGTCTCTCCCTGTGTAAAAAATGACCCAACTAAAACTTTTAAGGTGGAAAACTACAATGTATGTTATGGTTAAAAAGTACAGTGAATGTTTTTAATTGCAGATTAGACTCTGCAGGTGTAAAGATTAGTAAACTTGAAGACATGGCAATAGAAGTAATCCAAAGTAGAAGAGAGAAACATCATCAACATAAATGAAAACAGTTATCAATTGCTGGGTGCGATGGCTCAAGCCTGTAATCCCAGCAATTTGGGGGGCCAAGGTGAGAGGATTGCCTGAGCCCAGGGGGTTGAGGCCAGCCTGGGCAACTTAGAGAGACCTCATCTCTACAATAAAATAAAAAAATCAGCCAGGCGTGGTAGTACGTGCCTGTAGTTCCACCTACTTGGAAGGCTGAGGCAGAAGGATCACCCGAGCAGGTCAATGCTGGGGTGACTGTAAGCATGCCACTGCACTCTAGCCTGAGCGGCAGAGTGAGACTCCAACTCAAAACAATAAAAAATAAAATAAAAGACAGTTATAAGGCAGCTTCAAGCAGCCTAATAGAAGTGTAACAAGTCCAAATGTGATAAACCCACAGAAGCAGAAGCTCCCTGAATTCCAAGCATGATAAACATGAATATATCTATACCAAAGCACATCATAACCAAGTTGCTCCAAAACAATAATAAGGTGGATAGACAAAAGAAAGACATGCTGATACAGAGCAAGTGAAGTCAGGATGATAGAAGATTTCTCACTGGAAATAACTCAAGTTGGCAGTATAATGATATTGTTAAAGTACAAAAAGAAAATAAATAAATCTAGTATGTTATCCAAAACAAAAAATATTTTTCAAAAGCAATGAAAAAATAAACTGTTTCACGCACATATAAGTGAAACAATTCAGTAGACCCTCACTGCAAGACATGTTAAAAAAAAAAGATTAAAATAAGGGTATACACAAAAAATGAAGAACACAGGAATTTGTAGGCCCATGAGTACAAACACATACAATATTTTTAACATTGTTAGAATGTTTAACATATAATTTACTATTCAGACAACAATAATTACAAGGTAGCATGAGATTACCAGTAAAATTAAAATGTGTGAACATTTTACAAAAGTCAGAAAGAAATTGAATTATACTATATTAAGGCTCTTATACATTACAAAAAGTGACAGAATATCACTTGAAACTAGGCTCCAATAAGTCAAATATGTACACAATAAACCCTAAACCAGACACCAGAATAATACAACAGAGCTGTAAATTATAATCCTACAAAGGATATAAAATTGAATCATTAAACATGCCATATAACTAAAAAATAAGGCAGATACAAAGGAAAAAGGGAATGAATAATTATTTGGCATGTAAAAAGTCTAAATACACAAACTCAAACACAGATTGTCAGATTTGGTGTAAAAGCCTGTGGAAATACACTTTATGATAAAGGAATAGATAAAGTAAAGGTAAAAGGATAAATATTGTCATTGTAATGAATATAAAAAGAAAGTTTTAATGATGACAGCAAGAAAAGTCAAAGTAGATTTTATACCAAAAAATAGTCCCAGAGATAAAAAAGTTTATTTCATAATATTGTAGTCAAGTCTAATCCTTTAACACCAAACAGCAGATCTTCAACATGTATGAAATAAAACTAATAGAACCTCAAGGAGAAACAGGCAAATTCCAAATTATAGTTGGAAATTCCAATACCCTTCTCTCAGTGTATAGTAGAACAGTTAAAAAAATATCAGTAAGGGTATAGGATATTTTAAAAATCACTATTAACTAACTTGATTTAATTGGCATTTACATATTTATGTATTCCATCCAACGGGTGCAGAATCCGTTCTCAAGTATACACAGAACATTTTGAAAGATAAACTATATACTTGGACAAAAAAAGCAAGTATAAACATATTCAGAAATACCCAAGGCAACAACCGCTATCATTCTTTCTGGACAAAATCTGTTAGCAAAGTAGAAATAGTCTAATATACAATAAAGGAAATTTCAACATGAAGACCATTTACTGAAAACCTACAGCTAGCATCGTATTAATGGAAAAAGATTAATGCTTTATCTCTGGGATTGGAAGAAGGCAAGCATATCCATTCTCAACACTTACTCAACATAGCACTAGCGATGCCCTAGCTAGCACAATTGGCAAAAAGGAAAAAAAGTGAAAAAGATGAGAAAAAAAGAGATAAAAGTATTTGCAGATGACATGATACCTATGCAGACAATCCCAAGGAGTCTACCAGACTTCTAGAACTAATCATTGAATTAAGTCATGTGACAGACAAAAGATCAACATAGAATGCGTATGTGTCTGCAAAATGGGGACTATTCTGAATGTTTGTCCACGAATGGCCAGGGTCAAAGCTAGAAATCAAGGTAATACTTCAGTGTAGTATTCTAAAAATACATTGTTGTACGGAGATGACACGATAAGAAGCAGAGAATAGGGGCACACAGAAAGAACTAATATCCAAATGCTCATGACATCAATGTTGTTTAATACTTAAAATTGAGTTTGGCTGTATGGCATTGTTTGGATTAATATCACAGTCTTGTCACAAAGAATGTGACCTCAAGAAAAGTACTCTTTCAGTTTTAGTGTCGCATCTTTACAACTTTTTAGGGCTTACATGTTTTCTGTTCTTATCTTTGAGGCAAGATATACAAATTCATGTGCACAACTATTAAGATCATGGCTAATAAACATTCAATTCATTCTATATATCAAAACTATTCAAAGTGTTTTCCATGAGTCAAGTCATGCCACAGCTAGTAACTGTTTATTCCAATACATTGGTGAAGAGGACGGAGGTGAACAGTAAACCAAGGTGATAGTGTTTTGACTCCATCACCTAATGCCTTTTAACTTTTCAAGTTACCCTACCTACCCCATTCTTAGTGTCCTCCCCTATGAGTGGGTATAATAATATATATAATAATACATATTATGTATTTTTTTCCTGAATAATAACATTCTAATAAGTAAACAGACACTAATAACAATGTGTGACAATGCTAAGACATGATATATCTCGCTGAAATTAACACGATTATCATAGCATGGTCTGTATACCACACACAAGAAATGAGAGGAATACATATATGTGTATTTTATAAGGATACATCTGACAAGGCAGACATCAAAGTTGGATGTTGAAAGTGGTGACAATTGCAGGACTCAGACAGTAAGGATGGTCTTTCACCATGTAACGTTTTTCCAGGTATAATATGGATTTCCATCCAGAAAATTATTCTTTCTTTAAATATTAGAAAGTTAATACCAGCCGGGCTCAGTGGCTCAGCCTGTAATCCCGCACCTTTGGGAGGCTGAGGTGAGTGGATTGCCTGAGCCCGTGGGTTCGAGGCCCGCCTGGGCAACTTGGCAAGATCTCATCTCTACAATAAATCAAAAAAATTAGCCGGGTGTGGTAGCCCACGCCTGTAAGTCCAGCTACTTGGAAGGCTGAGGCAGAAAGATCGCTGGAGCCCAGCAGGTTGAGGCTGCGGTGGCCGGGAGCGGCCACTGCACTCCAGTCTGGGTGACAGAGTGAGACTCCAACTCAAAAAAAAAAACAAACAAAGTTAATACCATAAAACAATTAGTCCTCAACAGTGTATGCACAAAAATGTTAAGGCTGTGGAAGGAACATTTAATGTCATTCCTAAATGTCATATCAGGAATTTTACGTTACTGGGATTTTCCTCCGTTTTCCATCTATAGTAATTTTAAAATGCAGAAACACAAGGAGGTAAATTCCACATAATTCACAACATAGGAAAAACAAAACAAACAAATATACAAAAGCAGATTGAGACTTAAGTGTTTATGTGTGAGGCAGAGGTTTCTGCAACCCACACAGAAACCCAAGTTGGGAGAGGGCGCAGGACGCATGTGGGAAAGTCGGACACAAAATCCTGAAGTTGGAGGGGGAGTTGCATATAAAAGTAGCCCAAAAAACAAAGTCCAGTAGTTTTAATATTAAATCAATCATGGTAATAAAGTTGTCTTATGTGAAATGTAAAATTTAACTTAAAAGAATGGGGTAAAATCAGTCTTAAATGGAAGTAAAATTTTATATTGGTAATAGTAACAGGATTTTAAGAAAAACGTATAAAATTATAGAAGAAATCTTGCCCCTAGATCTTCTGGAGTAGATGAAAAAGTCTGAAAAACATGAAAACAAGAAATCAGTACCCAATTCTAAAATCAAAATCACTGTTGACTTACCATTAAACAAAAAAAAAAACCAAACATCAATCTAAACATCTGAAACACTTGGAAAAAGTTCTGCCCCATGGAACTGAAGTAGAAATAAAAGTGCTAATATTAAAAGAAAATAAGAAGATACAAACGACTTTATTTCTGGATTTTTACGTAAGTATAAAATCGACAGATGATAAAAACACACTTCTACATTTTCCAAAAAAAGTCAATTCCTCTATATGGTGAAACAAACAAAAATAAACAAGTGGGTGCCCAAACCCCCAGAGGCAGCCCCCGGACACTTACGCCAAGTCTTGCGTCTCAGTCTCCACGGCTCTAACTATCCAGAGAGAGTATTTCTAGCGGGCGCCTTCCACTTGAAAGGCCCGGGCTGAGGCCGTGGGGACGGGGGCCGGCACTGGCCAAGTCGTTCCCCGGTTTCCACCTCACCAACACCGTGAAGACTCGCACAGGATCGGCCCCAGCGGGCCGCCGTCGCCCCTCGCCACCCACGTGACCTTCCCACAGCGGCCGGCAAGTGAGCCGGCGGGTCCTATTCCGGCGCTTCGCCTGGACCGTGCAGGGCGCGCCTGTGGCTGCAGAGCGGCCGCTACCCGACACCAGACGCTAGCTTAATGTTCCCTCCGGGATGTTAATGAGACAAGGCTAAAAAAGTTTCCAAAAGCCTCTGTCACCCACAAGTGATGGCTACGTCCTTGCTGTCTTTTTAGCAAGACAAATAACTATGTTACTAGTGCTGGGAGAATTTCAGGTCGCGTTGTCAATAAAATCCCAGTCTACAGATGTCTTAGCGGCGCTCTTACGGGTCAGTGCTGAAAAGCCGAGTGCGAAATGTTCAGGTATAGTTTGCAACGTAGCACGTACCCTGAGGCAAGTATTGAGACACGTGTCAGAATCAACAAAATCACTGTAAGAAGTAAATACCCTAAAATGGTAAAAATGGCACTGTCCATACCTTTCAGGAGATTGCCATTCTACTTTTTCACTGAATTTGTTTTATATAAAATATGGAATTTAGCTTGGTAAAAATCCCCAATCCCAAGAGGATGTATAATTCAAAGATTTAAGAATTTTTAGCCATATATTCATAACCTTAGATACTATACCTTTTACCTTATATATGCATAAATTCCAGAGGTGATAAGATATATGTCTTAAATGAAAATTGAATAGCAATAAAATATTTTCCTAATATACGTGCTCACGTGAAATCAAATGTTTTTATTTTGTCAATAAAATGACTGATGTTTAAACATAATAAGGAAAGACTACATATAAATAAAAACTCAAATATTTGGAATACATTTGCTGTGTTGTAGTGAAGTACTCAGTGTAATACTCAGAATAACGACCTAAAATTAATATCAAATACAAAAGAAATCTAATTTTAAAAAATGTATTAAATCCTATGAACAGGCAGTTTTGCAAAGGGAAGATAATAAAAACAATGAACGGTATGCACCCCCAAAGTTAGAGAACTCCAATTAGAGAACCCAATGTAGCTAATACAGTGTAGCTTGATTGGGGGGAAAAAAATTGATGTTAGTATTCAGGTTTAATCATTGCATATCCAATTTGAAACACACACCCATCAATTTTATTATTACTGAAGTGTAAAGTTTATAAGAATGTTTTCTGCAGCATTTTCTGAAAAATTGAAAAATAAAAAAAGTTTATCTATGCACCATTTATCAAATTAAGATGTATACATATTTTGAATACAAAGTGCTAACAAAAATAATGCAGGAATATATCTAATTATATAGAAAAAAGCACTGCAACATTGTAAATAAAAATCAATTTGAAAAATAAAGGAGACTATCACTTATATAGCTGGATTTATCTATTAAATATATGTTTCCCATTAAATATGTAGACTTATATAAATACTTAAGTGTATATAGATTCTATATATAGATCTATATATGGATTCAGTTGAATTTTTTTTATGAAGAACAAAATGCCTTTGTCTACATTTATGTCTCTATCTACATTCAAATCAGTATTACTATGTAGAGATCCATTTAGATACATTTGTAAACATCCTGAAAAGTTTGAATGTATACACAGGTTTAAAACTTAGTATGCAATTAAGCATAAAAGGAATATTGTGTATAAATATTTTAATTTGTAAGCTTCTGTACTTTTTTGAAAATTTGCAGTAAACTTCTAATAATTCTGTAATTTAAAAGGTATTTTAGTCTGCTCTTCACTGAAGTCCATCACCAGTGGGTCTTTGGACAGTGTTCTTTCTAGAACTCTGAACTCTTTGCAATCACCAAGAACATTTTCAGCAGTTACTGGGTTTTCAGCAATTTTGGTTTATTTCCATCTCTGGATAACAGATGGCGCTGCAACATGAGTTTCTGAGAGTTGTATAAATTTCTAACACTGTCACCTCACATATGAATGATGTATATTTTTATCTAAGAAAACGGAGTTGTCAGAGCTCACGCATTTCTTTTGAGGAGACATTAATGTAAATTTTCACAGGGAGAGCTTTAGGGCTTTAGCAAAGGGAATGTAGGGTACTCACCATGTGCTGAGAAAAGGCTACAAAATAAACTATCCTGACTTCTCACTGGAAGGGTCTAAAGGTGATTCTTCGTATAATCTAATACTTTTTTATATTTTTGGAATCTCATCCACACTCCAAAGCTCCCAGAATATTAACTTAATAAACAGTGAACTTGGAGAAAAAACAGTTTTCTGTGGTATATCTTGGTTGGAATATGCAGAAAGTGGATAGAAGAGGTAGTGAAAGGAATGCTGAAAAATTGTGGGTGATAATAAAACAGAAAATAAAAAAATTAAAGTGAAATACTTAAAGAAAGCCAGTCACCAAAAAAGTTTTGAAGCACAAGCAAATTTCCTAGTCCTAGCAATTTATAACTATGAGCAAAATATTACATAAATCACTTTGTTTTGGGATACTTACAAGGGATTGTGGACTTACAGAAACCACTCCTTCATGATTTAACTAATGCATTTGTCACTTCAGGATGATCAATAACTGTTGATTAAAAAAAAAGTTGATAGAAAAATAATATAAAACTGAATGCAAGCCACATGTATAAAAACTCATGTTATAAAATCAGAAAAGCAAGAACTGAATAATTCATTTTTGAAGGGAAACAATTTTCCAGTAATAAAGTGCTTGAAAAAGCATTGGACCAGATCAAAGTTGTTGGAGCTCACACATTTCCTTTGAGGAGACAGCTTGAAGGAGCCAGAATTTGTGAATCAAAATAAAATAGTATTGGATTATATCCCAGAATATAAAATAAATATTCATGAGACCAAACTTATATAAATAACTTCATAAATCAACAAATGTGGAAAATTGTCAAATATTCCATTCAGAAAAATTACAAATAATTGCTATAGATATTCCTTATCAAAGAGGCAGAGCATATCTCTTCACTTAATTGTAGGCTGCTCATGGTGACTTCTTTCTAAAGAATGTAGTGCAGAAATGGGAAAAAAGAAGTATGTTTAAAGTTGAGAAACACAAGAATCATTATCTCAGTCAGGTGTTGATGTTCAATATCAATAATGAGAAGTATGTTGACAGTACCATTGATAGAATATTACAAAAACGACTTTGGTGAACCTTTTCCCCCAAATCTGTAGCCCAGTCTAATAATGATGAAAACATCAAATGGATCTGAATTGATAGGTATTTTACAAAATATTTGACCAGTAATCCTAAAAAGTGTCAGAATTATCAAAAACAAAGTCTAAAAACCATCACAGTCTAGAGAAGCCTAAAGGGAGCAAGACAAGTAAATCTAATGTGGTTTTCTAACTGGGATACTGGAACAGATAAAGCACACTAGGTGAACGCTAGAGAAACAAGGAATAAAGAAAGGTTTTTAGTTAATTGTATGTCAATGTTGGTTTATTCATGGTAATAAATGTACCATATTTACGTATAATGTTACTAATGGTGAAACTGGGTGTTAGGCTTTCTGTACTATGGTCAATAGTAACCCTTAATAGCAGCAACATAGGAACTCTCTACTGCTTTCACAGCTTTTCTGTAAATTTAGATCTGTTTTCTAACAAGTTTAACTTTTAAAAATAGATAAAGATAGCAATGAATTTCAATGCAATGAATAAAATGAGAATCATGAGGCCAAATGAATATAAATCAATGATTGAATAAATGTGAAGAGAAAGTTCTTTCTGACAGTTGGGTACCAATTAATAACTAAGGGTTAATGATAAAGGAGACAAAAAGTCATCAATTTGTGCTAAAATAGGAAAAATATGATCATCTTTCAGCAGATTTTATTATTTACAAAAGTAAAATACTAATTATGAAGAAGCGTAAAGATCTGTCTTAGCTAAGTGATCAAAGTCAACATCATCAGTTTTGGTACAAATTAACACCATGTGCCTCTTGAAAAGATGCTCTCATAAGGACACAACATAACTTCAATAACATTCTTGGTAAAAATTCAGAGTGTAAGTCTAATCATGAAACAACTTCAGACAGACAGAAAAAGAGAATTTACAAAATAAGTGACTTGTATGCCTCAAAAACTTAAAAGTCAAGATTCACAAATAAACACTGAAGGATTATTCCAGATAAAAGAAACATGATAATGAAATGCAACATGTGATCCTGAATCCTAAAATAATAGCTATAAAAGATATATTTAGACTAAACTTTGATATAAATTGCAAATTAGATAATAGCACTTAATCGATCCTAACTTTTCTGAACTGTGATTATGTAAGAGAATATCAGTGTTCCTGGAAACACATCTGACAATATTTAGGATTAAAATAACATGCTTTATCTAGCTTAATCTGTAATGGTTTGGAAAAAGTCGGTGTGAGGGGTAAATGGGTGTGTGCGCATGTGTACACAAATTAATCTAGCTATTGGTGATGATATATAGAGACAATGATAAGAATGGTAACACATGTGGACAAAATGTAAACATTTTTAAAAATGCAAATGATAAATCAGGAAAGAAGTATAGGAGTTCCTTGTCTTATCCTTTCAACATTTTAAAGTTTAAAATCATAGTAACAATGTTACAAAAAATCATTTAGGGACAATTTATTATTTTATAAAACCAGAAAAAAATTAGTTTCTCTGTCATAATATTTATAAAAGTAAGTCTAAATTAACATAAAAACTGTTTAAAATGGTGAGGAAAGTCATATACTGGGAAGAATTATTTGTAACATGTACAACTGACAAAAGGTTGATCTCTAGAATATAAAAAAGACTTCTACAAATGTTTAAGAATAACAGTCCACCTAGTGAGGTAAATGAGCAATTTATACCCAACACGCAATTCAGAGAAGATAAGATACAAATTTCAAAGAAATATATGAAAATATATTTAATCTTATGTAAGAACCAGGGATATTAACTTATACTATATTTTATCCATTGGGATGGAAATTTCAAAAACATTATTTTACATTTTATGGTTGTAAGAGGGGAAATCAATCACTCACTATATTGGTAGTAATGGTTCAGTATTCTGTGTAATGGCTATGACAACTACTACTGAAATTCTGGAATTGAATAATGCAAATACAATATCATTTGCTAGAAACAGATTATTACTTTTATTTTTAATATTTCTATTCTAAATGCAGTTAAATATTCTGTTTTAAAAAATCATAAACATTTCAAGGTAATGATAAAAAAATTGGAAAAAATGCCCACATGAGTGATAAAATAAGTTACAACTGTTAATAACTAATATGGCTGACAAATTTCAGTTATGTCTGATGAAACATTTATGAAATAAAAGACTACTACAAATACATAGAATGTTATGCGGTGTTATGAAAACATTATAACCTCTCTGATTTTCAGCTGAAAGAAACAAAGGAGTAAGTTTTATTTTTATTTATAATTTCCTCTTTGCCTTCAATATCCTAATCATTAACAAAATTTCAAAAAATGCTTTGAAGCATCATCATGTTATCCATGGTTCTCCCACTCTAAACATAGATATCTACCTCAGGTGCTTAGTGTTGGAGCTTTCAGCTGGGCCCATCCATCTACCAACTGCATCACCAGGATTCTGGCCAGGACAGGAATAGAGCCTGACATGTCTCTTAAAGCCAAAGAAACATATCGGAGATTATCATGTGCCTTTTAGCTGCCATGAATCAGAAATAGATGCTGTGGTTATTTTTCATGTGGTTGGGAATATTTTGAGTAACTTTGAGCTAGAATGTTAAAAAAAAATATTGTCCTACACAGGAAAGGTTATGCAAAATGAAAAATAAAGCATCATTCTATAAACACTATTTACATCTGAGTCTTCATCCTGCTCTGGGTGGATTTTCCCCACTCACACCATCAAAACAAATCTTTTATACTGTATTGTGTACTTTCTCAGTGCTTATCTTAATTGTCCACTCATCTACATTCAAGTTTTTCTGAGTCTCCTCCTTCTTTAGCCTCCTGAGTCTGAATCTTCATTCTCCTTGATATTCACTGAACTTTGAGTAATCAGATTTAGTGTCATCTGCTGACTCCTCCTCTTTTCATGGTCCTAAAATGTGGAAATACTTAGCTATTGTTAGCCTCTACCCTAAACCATTTCCATGTATATAAAATCACTGTAGTAATTCTACTCCCTGTATCCAGTCTATTGGGTAGTTTTTTCACAAGCTGACTCTGAGCCTCGCCATATTCATTGCTTTGGTCAATGGGACAATAGCGAATGTGACACAACTGTAGATGCAGAAGAAGTTACTTGCACATTGGGGCTTGCCTTCTCTTGTTGCTTTTGGATTCTGTGACAATTTGAAGGAGACCAAGAATGCTTATTCAATGATAAGAGACACATTGCCAAGTCATCCTTATCACCTAACTGTCGCCAAGTCAAACTGTCCATATGTAAGTGTGGCCATTCTAGACCATCTAGGTCCAGGAGAGCCAGCTCACATTAGAGGAACCACTAAGCGGACTCACAGAATCATTAAAAATAGTAAATGTCATTTTTAGTCACTAATTTTGGGAGTAATTTGGCATGCACCAATATGCATTTGGCATGCATCACAGCTAACCAACCCATACATAGGTACCTAGAAGTGGGGCACTGCCGTAACAAAAATGTAAAGCTTATAGCACTGGCTTTGATATAGACCTGCAGGCATAAACAAAAAACACACTGAGGAAATTGTCAGGAAAAACTGGGAAAAGCTGAGCAAACTTCCTGAGAATGAAGGCTGGAAAATGAAAAATGGGTAAAACTATCACCTTTGGTAAACTGGGTCTATCTATGATTTTGTGGATGTTGGCAAGATGATTTCCAGGTAGAATGCTGAAGGTGTCAGTTGGCTTCTTTTAGTTCATTATGATGAGGTACAACACAAGAAGTAGGTGAGTGAAGCAAATAATTGCTCAACATTTAAACATTGAAATTAGAATGGGATAGGTTGAAAAATAAACAATTTCTCACACACAGTATCAAGCAAACACAGAAAACTGAAATCATTGATTATTATTGTTTTAAGCCACTATGTTTTGGCACGGGAAGAATGAACTCATGTTGTGGCTCTAAATACCATAGACATGTGACTGAATCCCCTTAAAAATAAATCAGCCCAGATTTCTTATGAGCTTCACACACACACACATATCCTGCAGCTAATTTGAAATCCAATTAAATTTTCACAGATTTATTCCATACATCAAATGTTAGAACTCGAACTCTACTTTTGCCTTCTTGAAATCTATTCCACTCCACTACTCTTCATCTCAGTCAATGGCTTTGCCCTTAAAATAAGTCTTTTGGTCACAGCTTTACTGAACTCTGGTTTGGTCATGTGCTCTTTGAGCTATGGCCCCCACCGTGTTTCCTAAGCTTTGACCCCTTCTCCTACCTTGGAGAGGTGAGTCTCCTCTCTCGCTCCTTCTTTCTAATTTACTTTATAAATAAACTATATTTTCCAATCTATAAAAATAATGTGTTTTAGTTCATACATTTGGATTGTCCTTCATACTTCTTGACAACTTATGCTCTCTGCCTACTCTTCTCTGTCAAATTCCATCTACCTTGAAAAATACAACTCAAATCTATCAATTTTTTTTTTATCACTATATCAATTCAAGCAACTATTATATCTTGCCTGGACAACTGTGAAAACTTACTGAATTATGTAACGGGAAAATACTTTGGGATACTAATTTATTTTATCCCTCCTCACATTTTTTTCATTTTCCCCATTCAAGGAGATAGTCACATCTCTGCTCATTAAATTACTGAGGGTTTCTATAGGGCTAAAACCGTAATGTCCTTGAGTCTTTTCAGCTTCTGTTTTTGAAAGCCCCTATCTGAGATAGGGTGATTTTATAGTAAAGCAAAATACTCCAGTCAGAGAGTTAAGTAACTCAATCCACCAGACCAGAAAGAAACTTTTATGAGCTGAGGGGGAAAAAAACAGATAAGAAAACACCATAGGCCTTGGGAAGCACAAAGGACTTGGGTTCACTATGCTGTCTGTTTCACAAAGAAGAGGACAATCTCCCATGGAGAGAGAGGCTCTGTGGTGAGTGGAGGTTAGCACACCGGGACAGCGTGCTGCCAGGTGCAAGGGCCATTGGATCAGGTTGATGTCTTCAACATGACTCTGTGTCGACATGTGCTTAAGAGGCATGCAAAAGGCCGTCCTTAAACCATGCTAACATGAGGGCACAGGCATGGACAATCAAATGAAACCAAACGAAGACAATTATACTTGAGAAGTTGGCTCTGATCGCACAGGAAAGCTGGATTTCTTCTACCCTGTTGATGCCCACATGCAGACACGGGTTGGGCATGAGAAGACTCTGGAGGACATAAGCATCTGTTGCACTCACTGGAGAAGAAACAACTCGAGCTTTCATTCTCACCGACTTACAAGAATGAGCAGTCAGTGAGGGGCCTTCACAAATTCATAATCTTTTTTTTTTTTTTTTTGAGTTAGAGTCTCACTCCGTCGCCCAGACTGGAGTGCAGTGGCCGCTCCCGGCCACCGCAGCCTCGACCTGCTGGGCTCCGGCGAGCCTTCCGCCTCAGCCTTCCAAGTAGCTGGAACTACAGGTGTGTGCTACCACGCCCAACTAATTTCTTTTTGATTTATTGTAGAGATGAGGTCTCGCCAAGTTGTCCAGGCGGGTCTCGAACCCGCAGACTCAGGCAATCCACTCACCTCAGCCTCCCAAAGGCGCGGGATTACAGGCTGAGCCACCAAGCCTGGCTCATAATCTATCTTTATAAATACCCTCAGCCATGAGAGGGACAGGTACAGAGAGGGTGCCATATTGCACCATTATCACACAGGCTTCAGGCAGATCCATATCAGTTCAGGGGCTGGCACTTTGTCCCTCCCCTGTTACCATTCCCTCCCAGAAGTGGCAGGAGTTCAGACCTCTAGGGAGGGGAGGGTCTTCAGAGTGAAAACCTGGAACCAGCAATGAAAAAAGCGTTCCATGTGTTGTTTCCACCAGGTGCTATCAGCACCCTGCCCCAGTGTCTAGCTCAGGGCATGCATCAAAATCCCTAAGAGGGCCCGTTAAACATCTGTGGGTACGCTCCCAGAGTTTCTGATGGACAGCGCGAGTGGGCAAAGAATCTGTATGTCTAACAAGTTCAATTAGCCATGGCCGCTGTCAATGGAGCCACAGGAAGGAAGAGAGGAGCTCAGATGCTGAGGTGAGACTTCTTTGGGATGGCTCACCTCCAGCCTGTCAGTCAGCCCAAAGGGCCTCTATGCAGCTGCTCTTTCCAAAATTAGGGTCTGTTACTTGACTCTATTCTACTTCGGTGACTCGCAAAGCCTATTTCCAAGTCCTAACAAATATCCCAGTTGTATACTGTCAGAGGACCAGAGGGAAGAATGCCGATGTCGTTGGCTGCCGCCTGTCGGCGCAGTAACAAACCAGAAAACTAACACTCGTGAGCTCCAGCGAAGGGAGGAGCTGGAGGAGAGGATGACAAGGCGACAGCCCCTCCTCATCACCCCTCTCCCAGCCTTGAGCCTTCTGGAAGGTGCCACACTGGCGCAGCCGCAAACCAGGCTCTGCAATGCTGTAGGAGGAGTGCGCAGGCGCCAGGAAGCCCCCTTCCCGAGCAAAGCAAGCCCCTGCAGTGTGTCCAGAGTGCGCATGCGCCGAGAAACCCCTTCCCTCCTGAAGCAGACCCCTGCAGTGCAGTAGAAAGAGTGCGCATGCGCCAAGAAGCCCCCCTGCCTCTGGGCTAAGAGCTGGTTTCCACCTATCTCCTCCCACCTCCCTTTCAAGGGGATTGACAGTTGACGTGGCCTGAGGGATGAAGGCCTGGAAATGGTGGCCCTGCGGGACCGGTTTCCACAAGCAGTTGTGGCTTCAATGTTGTGTGTTGCTGAGACGTAACTGTAAGCACCTGTCCTTGTTCCCACATGGACAGAACAGGGAAGTGTGAGAACAAGGCGTAGGCTCAGATTAGAGCAGATTTCTGAAATCAGGGCTTTCTTAGACTTTGATTCTTTTTACTCTGAATTCTTCAAAGCTCTTCTTCATTCCAGCCTTAAGATGTAATTTTAGGGGCCTCTTCTTTTCCGCTTCTGTAGTCATGAGTTGTGGGTGTTATCGGTTCTTAGACTTTACACACCCAAAACCTTAAGGTGCTGAGTTTATTCCAAATTGTAATAGCTTACAAGTACAAGAAGTTAGGGCGGTGGAAGAGCAGAGGGCCTAGTTGCTCTGTGGTCCTGCTGAGGGGAGAAGACTCAATTTGGAAACTGAGGTTTAGAGGAGGAAAAGGAGAGGCAGAAAGGGCAAGTGTGTCTGCTGGCTGTTCCACTGTGCCAGTCCTTAAATCCTATGCTGCTGTTCCTGTCTTCTTAGGCTGAGAACCACATTTCCGTGATTGGCTCATGTGTACCCAAGTTTGGTTTCAAACTGGCCATGGTATAAACACCTTCAGGATCCTGCCTCAGAGCTGCAGCTAAAGGAGTCTTCTCTCAGCAGCAAAGAACTACGATAAGATAACACGGCAAAATTCTTATCGCTCAGATCAGTTCAATACTTCTTAAAGTACCACATTTTTTCTTACTGAACATTACAGAGAGCTTCCATAGTTTACTTTTCCACACCTTTGCCAGGAACTCACAACCACACAGTTTCATCAGATAGAATGCAGGTAGACTGAATCTGACATATGTGTGAAACCTGGCCAAAGCCCCATCATCTCTAATCTGTAGCAGCCCCTGAAAATGATTTTACCCTTGCTCCTCCCCCAGCCCATATCATGGTCCAGCAGAACGAGTTAGACCGTATCCAACTTCTCAGTGCAAACCCCTGTGGTGGCTACTTATTTCACTCACAGTGGAAGCCAGCCTCCTCAGCGTGCCCTGCACACTAGGAATGACCCTGTGAGGTCAGCTGCATTCCAGCTATGCTGGCCCCCTCACTGTTCCCTTGACAAATGAGCTCTCCAGTAGGGCATCTGCCCTCTGCCTGAAATACCCTCCACTTGTTTTCTCTTGGTTAACTCTTTCAAGTCCTTCAAATCTTTGCCCTAAATTCACTTCAACTGAGTCCTGTTCCAATTATTCTGTTTACTTTTTAAAGCTGTGGCACCAAACACTCTTTGTATTCATCTTATCTTTATGTACTTTGCTTTTTTGTTCATGACACTCATTGTCTTCTTACCTACTACAAAATTTAATATACATAGCAAAAATATTGTCACGTAAATTCTGATTGAAGTCTCTTTGGGGGCAGGTAGTTTTGTTTTGCACACCGATGTATTCCAAGCTCCTGGGACAGTGCTTCATATATAGTGGATGTTCAATGAATATATATTAAATAAACGAATAGGTGTCAGAGTTAGGAAAATTTAAGATAAAATGGCAGTTTAGCAACCATGAGTTGAGCAGGAGAAATAGGCAGCAAGAGAGAACAATGGCATAACAAGGTTCCTAGGCTCAGAAACAGTTTAGGAGTTCTTCCTGAACTCTTTTATGGGTTATGGGCACAGAGGATAATGTCATCATAATGAAGACTGTGTAAGGAATCAAGAAGTTTGTACAGGGACCTGAATGACAGCTAAAGAAGAAGGATGTCATACTCACTGCTTCTCTCTCCTTATTGCCACAGTAACATATCCTACATGACGCTCCTCAACGTTGCTTTCCTGGAACAAGATGTGTACATATTTGGGCATGAACTTATTTTTCCCTGGAAGGTCTCAATTTCACAATTGGTGGCCTCAGTTTGAATATTTTGGTCTCTACATGCCTGAATCACATAGCCTGTCCTCAGGAGTCCACCCTTGTCTCGAAGCCAGGGAGGGCTTCGAGGGATTAGCAGGCTAGAATGAGCAACAAGACTGGCAAGAGTTATAGTTCCCTTTTTGAGATCAGGGCAAGGCTCCTTGGGAGCCTTGGTTCTGTTCATGTGACCCCAGAGAAGACTCTTCTGGGAAAGAATTTTTTTTTAAGTTTGCAAATTGCAACACAGTCCTACATTTAGACTCAACCATTTTATTTTCCATAAACAGATTTTAAAGGTGGGGGGCAGTAAGAATGTCCACTGCAGCATGGTTTGTGGTCATGGAAAAATTAGTAATGATCTAATTATCTGTACATACGTGACTGACAAAACCATAAGGTGTGAAGGATACTAGCTATCATAGAGATGACAAAGAATGGAAGATCTATGAAGGTAATATGGAAAAATGTTTTCCTACTTTAAAGTGAGAACAAATTTCAAAAATAATTTTAAAAACGTGTATTTCTGTAGTCACTTTTGATTATATCTGCAGATGCATCAACTCCTTTGTAGTTGTTGCTCAACTGGTAACAAGGATCACATCTTTTCAGTTAAATGAAGAAGAGGAGTTGAGCATAGTACTCTCTTCAGAAACTTTATACAACTCTTAAGTTGTCTGAATGCTTACAGCATCTATGATTTTTGGTCATTTTTCAATTCCCGCTTCACTGACTGCCATCATCACGCTGCCCTCGGCCCCTCGGAATCTATGCTGAGTCTGCCATGATTTGCCTCCCAATTAATTTCGACTTTCCCCATCCCCTCCAAGGTATTTTTGAGCAGTTTACTTCTCGCCCAGCACTCCCAATTTTGAATGCTAGATGGCGCTGTAACCTGATTGGAAAGACTGTCCCAACAAAGATAACAAATGGGAATGATAATAATTTTAAAGCGGGCAATTCTCGTCTTTGGGATTCACTTCTCCCCTTCGAGGAAGGGGTGTCAGAAAAATGGGATATAGTTGAAACATTGAAAATATTGTGTTAAAATATTTTACTGGCATACATTTGGAAAAATGTAGCTAAATATTTTTATATCATTTATAAAATAAATCCCAGTGGTCTAAAATCAGCAAACATTATTGTAAAAATAAAATAAGACAAGCCATAGGCTTGACAGAGATATTTGTAACTGTTATATCTGGATTATTATATAAGGGATATATAAAAATCACTAAGAGAAAAGACTAATAAAGCAATAGAAAAAATGAACAAGTTATATGAAAAATCACAGCAACATGGGATAGATCTAAACACGTTTATCTGTAATTTTTATTTCCTTGTTGCTGTTCTATGACAGCATATGCCAATAAACATTGCTGCCCTGTGGCCACCATGTGAACATTTGCCAGAGGTCAGGGTTACAAGGAAGCTGAAATTCTGGAAGCAAATAGTGTTAACTAAGAAAATCATTTTATTTTCTGAACATTTAATTGTGTCATGTGATTGTGAATAAGTTCTAGTTTTTAAAATTCCTTAGAAAAAGCACTGCAGGGAAATTGAGAATGACAGATAAGTGAGAAACTTTTCGTAATCTTTATACGCAAGGAGTCGGAGACAAAGTTTATAAATATTGGAACATTTGTGAAATGAATCTTTTGAAATAATTTAAGTGTTACAGAATTTTCAGAATATAAATGAGGAGTACATACTGAATTAAAAGTATTTATTTCTCATATTCCACAGTAAAAATGGAGATGTGTGTATTTTTTCTAATACAGAATAGTTTTATGTTCAACCTCATCAAACAATTCTTGACCAAATATTTAATGGGTATGAGCTTGGTGGTTACTGGATCATTTAGCTGTCCATAGTTCCTTTACGTTTCTGACCCACCCAAACATAGAAATATCTGTCATAGGTACTGGTTACTATTTAGGCTTCCAGCTGGACCTCTCCATCCACAAAGCCCACTCTGGGCCCCTGGCCAGGGTAAGAATAGAGTCTGTGATGGTATGTCTTCCAGAGCCACTGAAATATGTCAGAGGTTACCACGTGCTCCCTCAGGATTGCTGGGGGGAGCAGAGTGTGAGAATGTTTCTTTGTGGTTTGCAAGGTTTTTTAATTTTATTTATTTACTTTTAACAAGAGTCTGTGTTGGAGAAGAGAGTGTGGTATAAGGGGAGAGAAAGTCTCTCTTTCTGTGGTCATAGAACCTGCTTTTTTATAAAGGGTTTCGATTTTGATCTCTCCAGCCAATGATGCCTGCTTAGGTCTCTGCTGACCTTCATGTTGGTAATTCTAAGAGACAGGTGTCAGTGCTCATGGGACCTGACCATGCAGCAGCCCTCCCCTACCATGAAGCCTTACCCTCTCTTAGCCACACCTCTGTGCTCTCCTGGTGTCCCGGACTTCTTTAGCCAAGTCTTTTCAGTCTCTTTTTCCTGTATGTCTCAAGGCTCTACTATCTTTAAAATTTGTAGTGAATGAAGTCATATTCCCCTCTGATCTCATCATTCACTCCTTGTCAAATCCTAGTTTCTTTTTCTTTCCTCACTGTCAACCTTGGCCGGAGTCCCCCTGTACTTCAACACCGGGGCCCCACTGAGCCATTTAAAACCCAAACTCAGTTATATCAGGGCCGGATTCTGGCGGACATATTGAGGCCAATTAGCAGGAGCCACATGCATGTTTGTATGTAAGAACCAGAAAATGAATTAGCCATTATGAGCTCAAGGGGGGAGGGTAGGAGGTAGGCGGGGAGAAAACAGCAGATGGGTTACTCCACCTCTGGAGCCCCCTGAGCCCTCCCTTCCAGGATTGGGTGCAGGCGCAGAGGACACCCCTGCATTTCACCAAGGCGACCACGCAGCCTCCACTAGGATGCTCCCTGAACCAAAGGGGGCGGAGGTGGGGGGGGGGTAGGGCTAGGGTTGAAGAGTTGGGTATGGTGGGCGGAAAGAGTCCTTTCCTCTGTGATATCTTTGGCAACCACTTTTTCTGGACTCCTGGTGTGAGCTTTGCTGAAAGGGTGGAGAATCTGCAGGAAAATGGCTTTCAAGGCAGATTTCCTCAGATAGATGCATTTAGAATATCCTGGACTATGCTAGATGGAGTTTGACGCCCCCCTTTTCTCTTCACCCCAGTTCCATATCCTAGCCAGTGGCGGGGAGGGGGGCATCTGGTAGTCACACAGGAATGAAGATGACCAGGTGCAGATACGGAATTTTTTTTCTGTTGTTCTGTGCCTTCTGCCTTCCAGAATCTTCTTACCCACCGTTAAATATCCCCTTGTGAAAACAGGCAGCTTCCCATGCTTTCTATCATTATCATGGTTTATTTTTAACACCGTGTGACTCTAATATCCCTTCCAGGTTTGCATGATCAGGGTATTCTCTGAATAGCTAGGGCGTTATTTCCTGCTGGCTACAACAAAGCTTGTATTTGCTGGTGGCATATTGAAAACACTGTATGGCAGGACAGTGAAATGATCTGGGGACAGATGTCAAGGAGAGAGCATGAAGGGCTTCTGGGGTGCTGGTAATGCTGGGTTTTGTTGTCGTTGTTGTTGTTTTTGATCTGCATGTTACATACACAGATATGTTCATCTTGTGAAAATCCACTGAGCTTATCCATAGTGTGCACAATTTTCTGTAGTTTTCTTAAAATCAAAAAGCAAATGAATGAACAACAATACCCAAAACAAGAAACAAAAACAATTACTTAGGTGCCATGAGCTTAAGCAGAAAGATGATCCAGCAAACACAAACACAAACACACACACACACACACACACCATCGCCCTTTACTATCCCAGCCCCAAATATAAGGAGGAAACCTAGGAAGCGATTCCAGTAAGATCCTCAGTGTTGAATCAAGAAAACGCATACTTAACACCTCCACCCACCAGCCCAGAGTACTCGCTTTGGTCTTTCCTCCATCCCACCCGTTGCTGACCATACATTCTTTATTCTCTGTATCATCAAGTACAGGATTGGATACCACTTTTTGACAGGCTCAATTTAAAACATTCTGGTTTCTACCTGGTCACTATATGTATTACTATGTCTTAAGCATCTCACCAGAGACCGCAGCTGAGCAAGGCATCTAGAAATCAAAAGCGTCCAGTGAAAATTGGGACTAACGGCAGAAAAAAAAGAAAAAGAAATCCTCACACTTCTGTACTCAAAACCTTCATACCTGAGGTCATGCTTTGTCTTTCAGCCTGCCTGAAAACAATCTTTGAGTCTTTTGGTTATTCTTGTCAAAATCAGTCTCCAAATCATTCCTAAGATCATATTCTCAATCAGGGTTTGTCTTTGTTTACTGTCTTTGCTCTTGAGCATGCATCACTTTTTCCCATTTCTTTCTGTTGAACCATTTTGGATAATGCCCTAGACATTGAACAGGATACATTATAAACAACCTAGATAATGATATGCTCTTCTGAGTGTTCTATGGTTTTATAATATGTATGCATGTATATGTATACACATACATACATATATAGATGACATATATATCACATATCTATAAAATTATATACATATTAGGCAGTTAATTTCACTGAACAAAGCTGCAAACTGTCTTCCCTGCAGCTGGTGGGAACTGAAGTTTCTGGTCAATCTTGAGTGGGCTGGTTGGAGCCTGCCCTGTGGATCTATTTTCAGAAACAGGCAGAGAGTTGGGCACTGTATATAATCAGAATTCCGAGCTGCCCTCTATGACTCTTCCTTTCGAGTTTGAACCCTCTCCTCATTTTCTAGCTCATGTGACTGCTCGGACTCTATCATCTGGTTTTTCATGCCAGTAAAACTGCAGGTTTTTCCATTGGAACTTAAGCTGCCTTTCATGGCAGGGATTTGAAACTGCCCTCAGGCTGAAAACCATAAAACAATGTGAAGGTTATCCAGCATCATAACCCCATAACCAAGTGTCTACCTGTTTTTGGTTGCTCTCCAGTGATTTCAGAGATTTGCTTTTATAGGTCATTTTATATTTCTCTTTTAAATTATGTATATTGTAACTTTTAAATCATATATTTTTAAACATTTAAATATTTTTAATATTATTGTTAGTATTATTACATTATCAATATAGAATTATGATATGTATATTAATGTAAAATAGTAGATATCAATATGCTACTAACATAAAATAGTTATAACATTCGTATTTTAAAATTTACAACTAAATTTATGTATTTACTCTGTGTTACTTGCAGTAGAGTAGCTCCAAAAGGAGATCAGTGACCATGGCCTGAAGCAGAACCCAAAGTTGCTTCTCCTTGAAGCACACATTTCTTAAAAGCTCCAAGCAGTAGTAATTAGGTTCAGGTGAAATAACAGAGGAATATTTCTATAAATGCATGCCAGGGACTCACTCCACATAGAATGGGAGCAAACTGTTTTCAGACACCACGAGCATTGGTGTGAAGTGGGTGAGAAGGGCCTTGGGAGGCACACAGGCTGACAAGACCTAAATAGCCCTTCCTATGCAGCCAATCAGAAGAGGGACATGGGAAAAATGAAGTCCCCAGAGAGGCCCCAGAGCTAAGTTGGGTCCCAGAGTGCCCCCACGGAGGTCGATGGCTTACCTCCCCTGTAACACTTCCTCTGCCATCTCTGTGTGCTGCATATTGAAACCTGATTCATCTGACTGTCCACCTTGTCAAGAGCATAATACATTCTTATGTGTTTTAATAAACAGAACAAAACAGCTCATTCTCCAAATTACATCCCAGGCTTTAGACAGAACCTCCTTCAGGGAATTGGAGACCTGGATGGAGGGGAGCAACAGACAGGAAACACAACTGTTTTTCTTTTTCTTTTCCCCCTAAGATATTGCTGTTCTTTCCATTTAGCCTTTCTAGAGCATCGGGGCTCTCCAAATGCTGACCTCACTTCTCAGAAAAATGCGGCATCCACTCTACTCAAGGTTTAAATTATGGAAAACTTGTTTTTCTTTTTAAATTTCATTTAGGATGAATTATGTTTCCTTAATACTAGATGCTCTTGTGTTGTCTTATTCTCTTTAACTTAACATTCTTTATCAGAGTGCACAATGTGCTCTTCATTCAACTGACATCTACCCTAAGGATGTCATCGGTCACCAATGCCCTTGACAGCCAATAGGCACAAAAGGATAGGCAAGAGTATGGCAGCTTGACGTGAAGCTTGCTCATTTCCTATCAAGGAGTGATTCGACAGATGGAGACTGAGGATCAGTGATGCGAGTTAGTTGTATGTCATGAGTGGGCAGGAGTTTGTCCCGCAGTGGTCACCATGAGAGCATTAGAACGGCAGAAGATCCCACAGTCCACCAGTCTGTGTGCAGACTTTAGAGGCTTCCTGTGAGCATACAGAACCTCCTCACACCCTGCATCACTTCAAGCCACATAGTAACTATTTCACCAAAATGTTAACTTCAAGTAGCTTGTAATTGTTTACACCAAATCATGAATTCACAATTGAGGATCTGAAGCACATTCTCTAATAAGCAGTAGGGTCTGAGTTTAGGAGACTGAAAAGAGAAATGTAGACAGCAAGGCACTGATAGTAATACATTTCTCAGTCTCTAAACTCATCCTCAAAAGCATGTGAAATTTTAGGTGTTATCTCGGTCAACACCTTATGGCATGCGTTTTTGATCATTCAGTATCTGCTACAGAAGTCTCCAATATCCACATCCAACCTTAACACACCATAGTTTCATGTGGCCAGAGTTGCTGAGGGTTGAGCAAGACGGTTTCTGTAGAGTCCTGTTAACCCAGTCACTACAGTGACAGATCATAAACCAGGAGAAAAGCAGCCAAGAGAGAGCACTGCTCATATTTCTCAGATCTGGGCAAAGTTTCCTAAGATACATCTGTTTTCTTAATTCACTCTTTATGAAGCCATTATTCACCTCCAAGGAGTTAACTCTTTGCCAAATTCCAGGCTTCTTTTCCTCCCACTTCTTAAATCATAAGATACTGAGTTTAACTTCAGATGCAAATCAAGGAAATCGACCCGCCAATAAAATAGGCTGTAGAAGATAATAGGGTGTAAAACGGGCCCCAAATATGAAACTACACAAACTTTCATCTCATACTTTTAAAGTTTAAAAAATGATGAATTAGAAACAATTAGGATGGGAGAATACACTAGGAGGAATGGAATGACTGTGAAACTTCTCCACATTTCTCAATTCATCTCTCTCCCAGGTGCCCAATGTGGCACTCATCAACAGATTTACAGGCACTGAGAAGGTGCCTCTTCTGCTCCATGAAGATGCACTTGATTCAGAGAGATCTTTCCCATTTTATCCACTGCCCTTTTCCCCTCCTCCTCTCCCCTTCTCAAATATCTAATAACAACTTTGATCCCAGAAACAAAGCACACAGCTACAGGCCTAAGTAGCATATTTCTGCTGGAAGACTTCAAACCAAAATCATTATACATCATGTGATCAATCATACTCTTGTACTCAATATTCCACCCCTTCTATACGGACACGATTTGTGAGAATTAGAGACTTACATTTCGAAATGCAATTAGAAGGGACCACAACATAGACATCCTACGCGAATGGTGTTAGCAGAGCCAAGCACAGTTCCTTCCTTCATGCATGCCTGGTAAAATCTTCTATGGCTTTAGCCCAAATTCAGTCTCTAATTTTCCATCTTATACCATGGAATATTATGTTTATCTTTACATTACACCCCTAAATCAGAGATTGCCACACTCCAGCCCAACACATCATACTTTTATATAGACATAATAGCAAGGAGGTAGAACAAGAGAGTTTACCCTTTGTAGAAATATTTCTTTTTTTTTTTTTTTTGAGTTGGAGTCTCACTCTGTCACCCAGACTGGAGTGCAGTGGCGTGCGCGTGCCTACCGCAGCCTGGACCTGCTTGGTTCCGGCTATCCTTCCGCCTCAGACTTCCAAGTAGCTGGAACTACAGGCGCACGCTACCATGGCCCTGGCTAATTTTTTGATTTATTGTAGAGATGAGGTCTCGCCAAGTTGCCCAGGCGGGTCTCGAACCCGCGGGCTCAGGCAATCCACTCATCTCAGCCTTCCAAAGCACGGGATTACAGGCTGAGCCATGGAGCCCGGCTTGTAGAAATATTTCTAAACCAGAAATAATTTTCCACTTTTTAAATTAGCTGAACATTGGCCAGAATCAGTTTTTTATATTGCTTATTAAGAATGCTAGTTATTTGCATTTAATTTCCGTGGAAATGCCAATAATAAATGAACTGAAAAAAAAAAAAAGCCCAAGAAAGTAATCCCACTTAGAATAGTTAACAACAACAAAAAAATATAGAAAAATTTAATCAAAGAAGTGAAAGATCATTACTGATAATTTTAATGAAAACTATATAACATTGACAAAAAATTGAAGAGGATACAAATAAAAGAAAACACATTTCATGTTCATGGAACCACCAAAGACCTAGAATTGCCAATGCAAACTTGAGTGAAAAAAGCAAAGCTGCAGGCATTACACTACCTGTTTTAAAAATAAACTACAAGGTTATAGTAACCAAAAAAAAACCCCAAAAACATGGTTTTGGCACTTCAAACAGACCAATGAGAAAAGAATAGAAATCCCAGAAATAAATTCACACATTTATAAACAACCAATTTTCTAGGAAGGCACCAAGAACACAAAGGATTAAAAAAAACAGTCTCTTCAATAAATGGTGCTAGAAAAACCATATATTCTCATGCAGAAGAATGCTAAGAGACCACTGTTTCTCACCCTATGCATAAGTCAACTCAAGGCCTGAAACTGTGAAAATACTAGAAGAAAACATAGAGAAAATACTACATGACATCGATGTGGACAAGAAATTTTTTAGACAAGACTGCAAGAGCAGGAACAACAAATGTAAAAATAAACAGTTGGGACTACATTAAACTAAAAAGCTTCTGCACAGCAAAGGGAACAATAAACTGAGTGAAGTGACAACCTACATAAATAATGGGAGAAAACATTTGCAAACTAAATCTGACAAGGTGTCAAAATCTAAAATTTGCAAGAAAAACTCAATAACAAAAGTGTTAAAATCATTTTATTTTAAAAATGGGAAAAATAGATGAGTAGACATTTCCTAATAAAAGACATATAAATAGCCAAGAGGTAGAAGAAAACAATGTTCAACATCACTAATCATAAGGCTAATGCTATTCAAAACCACAATGAGATACTACCGCACCCCAGTTAGAATGGCAACTATAAAAATTACAAAAAAAATAAAAATGCTAGGGAGAATGTGGAGAAAAAGTAACTCAAACACTGCTGCTGATGAGTTAGTACAGCCATTATGGAAAATAGAATGGAGAGTTCCTCAAAAAAATTAAAAATATATTTACTATATGATACCACTACTTGGCATATACCCAAAGGAAATAGTATGTCAAAGAGACATCTACACTTCCATATTTAATGCAGCATGATTCTCAATAGTCAAGATATGAAATCAGCATAAGTGTTCATCAAGAGATGAATGGGTAAATAAAGTGTGGTATATACACACTAGAGAATACTATCCAGCTATCAACATAATACTGCATTTGTAGCAAAAGGGATGAATCTGAAGGACATTATGTTAAGTGAAATAAGGCAGGCACAGAAAAACAAATGTTGCATGATATCATTTCTTTGTGGAATTTAAAACGTTTTGTAAAAGTTGAGCACAGACTACTGTTTGCCAGAAATTGGGAAGAATAGGAGGTAGGGAGAGATGGAAAGAGGTTTGTCAGAAAATAAAATGTTGCAGTTAGTCAGAAGGAATAATTTCTGGGACTGTATTTCATACTAGGATGACTATAGCTAACAATAATGCATAATATATTTTAAATAGAAGAGAAGATTTTGAATGTTCTCGCAACAAATCTGATCTGATATTAACATAATTTGCACGTGTATTGAAACATCACATTTCATCTCATAAATATGTATAATTATTATGCATCAATAAAAATTAAATTTCAAAAAGAACCATAGGTACATAGGGTGACTATACATGTTAACTTCTTTAAAAATTATTGACTGTATTGTTATAATTTACATACAACAAAGTTCACCCACGTTAATTGTACAGTTTACTGAGTCTAAAAAATTGATTTCACCTGTGTGACCACCATAATAATTGAGATATACAAATTTTCATTAATCCCCCAAATTCCCTTTTCCCTTTTGCATTCAATCCCCAAATTCCACCCCTAGGCAAGCACTGATATATTTTTTTTGTCACAAAAGTTTAGTTTTATAAATTTATTTACATTTATCATTCAGCATGAACACTTATTTATTTTACTTAAAATAATATTTTTGAGGTTCACTTATGTTACTGTGTGTATTAGTAATTTGTCCCTCTTCTAGCTGAAAAGTATTTCATTTTATGGATATAACATTATTTGCTTACCCACTCAGTTGCTGATAGAATTTTTTTTTTCCTGTAATGGACTATTATGAGTAAGTTAGTGTATACATTTCTGTGAAATTCATTCTGTAGACACTTTTTCCTTTCTTTTGGGTAAATACATAGTATTAGGATTGCTGGATCATATGACGATTATATGTTAATGTATATAATAAATTGTCAAACTGTGTTTCAAAGCAGTTGTACAATTTATAGACTGGAAGAAAATATTTGCAAACCATATCTCTGACTACAGGTTAATATCCAAATATTTTGAAAACTAAACAGCAAAGACCAAACAAACACAAACCCTGATTTTAAAATGTACAAAGAAGTTGAAAAGACACTTTTAAAAGAAGACACATGCAAATAGACAACAAGGATATGCAAAATGCTCAACATTACTAATTATCAGGGGAGTACAAATTAAAACCCAATGAAATTTCACATCACCCTAGTTAAAATGACTATCATCAAAGAGACAAAAAAATAACAAATGCTGGGGAGGGTTTAGAGAAGGGGAACTCTTTAGTACTGTTGATGGGAATACGAATTAGTACAGTCATTATGGAGATTCCTTAATATATTTTTTAAACTAAAAATAGAACTACCCTATGAACCAGGAATCCCAATACTGGGTATACACATCCCAAGAAAATAAAGTCAGTATGCCAAAAGATATCAGCATTTCTATTATATTCACAAGAAACAACCTAAGTGTTCATCAGTGAATAAGGAAATGTGGTATATACACACAGTGGAATACTATTCATTCATAAAAAGAATAAAATCAAGAATGAACTTAGAGGAAATTATGGTAAGTGAACGTTAAGTCACACACAAATACTGCGTGCTGTCACTCATATCTGGAATCTAGTTGTTCTCATAGAAGCAGAGATTAGACTAGTGGCTACCAGAGGCTGGGAGGCCAGAAGGAAAGAAAGCTAGAGTGATATTGGTCAAAGCATACATATTTACACTTAGATAGAAATGATAAGTTTCAAGAAATCTCATGTATAGCAAGGTGATTATAGTCAATGGCAACGTAGTATATGTATAAAAGAGAGTGGATGTTATGTGCCTTCACCACAGAGAGAAAAAACATTTGAGGCAACGAATTTGTTAATCAGCTAGATTCAACCATTGTACAATGTATATACACTTCAAAAATTCATGTTGTATATAATAAAAGAATACAAGGTTGTCTGTCAATTTAAAAAAAAACATGTACAATCATAGACTATCTTAAATTATGAATTATCAGGACTTTCCCTGTCAGTAGGGGAAATGCAGCTCTTTTGAAACTTGTGGTATGGTAAAAATGGGCCACACACTATTCCCATTAAGAAGTATAGTCTATGCCCTTCCCCTTGAAACTTGGTAGGCTTGTAACTGCTCAACAGTATGGCTGGGATGCCATGTGGCCTCTGAGATAAGGTCACAAAAGATATGCTGCTGTAAAGTATGCCACTTACAGTGACAGTTATTCTATAAATATAAGCCACTAAGTATAGTACAATACCCAAACTGAATTCCATGCTATGAAGAATTCCAAGTCAAAGGGAGAACTTCTGTTGACAATTTGAAATTTTGTCTGTCTTTGCCCAGGCTCCAGACATAGGAGAGAAGGACACTCCTAAGAATTCTATCCCCCAGTTATTTAAATCACTCCCATCATGTGTGTCTTCCCAACTGAGGTCCCAGGCATCAAAAAGAAGGGAAAAGTATTTCTTAAATGTGTTTATACTTCATAAATGCATGAGCGTAACAAAGTGGTTGTTCTTTAGGTATAACATTTTGCACAGTAATCAATAACTGGAACACACCTCGTACTTGAGGTGTTATGTGGCCATAGCAATATGGAAATGAATCAAATATTTTATGCATAAAAGATATATCAGCAAATGTCCTACAAAAATGAAAAACAAAGCATTAAAGCTTTATTTATATATATACTGCATAGGAATCATTGCTCAGTTTTCTTAGGTCAGGAATAGTTTTTCTGAGATGCAACTTTCCCCATTGTGATTTGCAGAATGTTTATACCCTTCAGGTTCTTAACTTGCTTCTTAAAACATCCAGGCTTCCTATTTACTCTGTTTATTAATAATAGAATATGAGATTTCGGTTTTCTCACATAATTTAAATTGGTCCAATAAAAACCCACGTCCACAAAGTTATTTGTAAAAAGGCAACTAATGAATGGAGCAATGTTTATATTGTCCACTAAAGTACTGAGTCAGGTAATATCTTATAAATTTTAAATGGAGGATAAGGCAAACAGAAAATACTGGTATGGGGAAACTCCCTTTAGTCTATAAACTTGACCATCTTACCCCACCTATCCCTAAATTCCTTAAGGGTGATTTGAGTCACAGAGAGACAATCCCTGGAGAACTTCCTTCACTGTTCATGGAACATCACCCAGGCTATGCGAATGCCTTCCAAACAGGAAGGTTGATCTGAGGTGTTTCAATCTCTGCAACTCCTTTCATCTGACTACTGCCAGCTTTCTGGTATGGCAAGGCAGAATACATAAATACGAGTCTGGGTAAAAATTTATTCTGCAAGATTGCAACTAAAATATTCTGTCTTAGTACATGCATCTGTGTTGGACATCATTTGTTCCTGTATTTGCCTGTAAAACTCATTGAAAGAAAAAAGTCTGTCAGCTAATGAAGCCCAGATTTCTGTGATTGGTACTATAATTGTCATTATTTTTCTCTTGCCTCAGATTTCTGCATAATTTTTTTATCTGCATAGGTCTTTAATCTTTCACTTGAAATTGCAGCTGCAACTGTCTATCCACATTGTGTCAGAAAAATGTAGTCTTTCTCTCTTACTCTATATTTGCACCATGAACTCCTGCCCATTCCATCTGGGGTGGCCCAGTTACAGATAAACATGTCGCAGGAATAGCCACTCCTGTGAATGTTTTCTGAAAAATCAGCTGCAATGTGAATTATGTGAATGGTCATTTAATAACCATGGGGCCAAACAAGCACACAAAACACATTGAAAATGGACAAAGGGCCTGCATAGAAATTTATTTAAATAAGATACACAAATGACCAATAAGTGAAAAAGATGTTCAGCATCACTAATTATTAGAGAAATGCAAGTGAAGACCACAATGAGTTACCACCTCACACCCATTACAGAAATAGCAAGTGTCAGTGAGGATGTGGAGAAGTGTAAGCTCTGCATATTGTTGGTGACAACTTAAAATGGTGTAGATATAATGGAAAACTGTATAGTGATTCCTCAATATATTAAAACAAGAATTTTTACAAGATCCAGGAATTTCTCTTTTGGATGTATACCCCAAATAATTGAAATCATGGTGTCAAAGTACTATTTGTATGCCTTTGTTTATAGTAGCAATACTTACAATAGGCAAAACGTGGGAATAACCCAAATCTTCATCAATGGATAAATGGGTAAACAAAATGTGGCAGATACATACACTGGAATGTTGTTCAGCCTTACAATGGAAGGAAATACTGACATATAACATGGATACATTTTGAAAACACGTTGCTACATAAAATAATCCAGTCACAAAAAGACAAATATTACCTGATTCTACTTAGATGAGACAAGTAGAGTCGTCATAGTTGTAAAGTAAAATGCTGTTTGCCAGGAGCTGAACAAAAAAGATAGGGAATAATGTTTCATGGATACAGAGTTCCAATTTTTCATGATAAAAAATATTTTTGGAGATGAATGGCAGTGATGGTTGCATAAGAAGTTTTGCACTTAAAAATGGTTAAGATGGTAAATTTTATGCTATGTGTATTTTACCATAAAAAATCATTAAAAACAACAGTGAGAAGAGCATGGGTAAATTAATCAAGTTAGGAATAAATATGACATATTATGGGAGCAATAAAGAGATCAACTTCTCATAACTTGTATGTGCTAGAGAATAAGGGGAGATACAGTAGGTAAATAAAGATAAGCCAAGGAGAAAAGGTAAATTTCATATTAAAAAGGCAATGAAGACCAAAAAATTGGAAAGAGACTAAAAAATTGGAGTCCTTGTTCATTGCTGATAGAATGTAAAACTGTGCAGTCACTTTGGAAGACAGTCTGGCAGTTCCTCCAGAAATTAAATATTCGGTTACCATTTGACTCAGCAATTCTACTCTTATACATATGCCCAAGAGAAATGGAAACATATGTTTATGCAATAGTTTATACATGAATTTTCACAGCATTACTATATATACATAATAGTCAAAAGGTGTAAAAGACTACATGTTCATCAATCGAGTAAATAGATAAATAAAATGTAATATATACATACAGTGGGATATTATTCAGCCATAAAATAATGAAGTACTGGAACATTCTACAACATGGATGAACCTTGAAAATATTTTGCTAAATGGAAAAAGCCTGTCACAAATGAACGCATATTTTATTATTTCCTTTTTATAAAATGTTATGAATAGGCTAAATGTATATATAGAGAAAGCAGATTTTGGGGAGAAGGATGGGGATCAGTAAAATATTGTAAAGGGTATGGGAATTCTTTGTATGGTAAATGTTCTAAATTTGTTTTTTATTTTATTCTAAATTTATGGTTGCAATGACTGTGCAAACTGGGAATATATTCAAAACCACTGAGTTTAAATGGTTAATTGTATTGCATGCGAATTTAAACTGTTAATTGTATGGTATGTGAATTATATCTTAATAAATCTGTTACAAAAACAAAAATAAAAAAGAAAGAAGGAAAAGAGCCATAGGCTAAGACAGATGGAGGAGCAGGCAGAAAGAGAAAGCCCAGTGACAGCCACTTCACTCCTGCAGGCACAGAGTGGAGGACTACTTATTTTTCCAAAAATATTTGAAGGCTTTATGCAAACTTCTCCCAGCCCAGACATCAGCTGAGTCCTCTGCCTCTGCCGATGCTTTCTTCTACCAACTACTGCCTGTTACCAAGCTTATTCTCAGTAACAAAAATTAGCCCTGAAAAATGGATTTCACCAGAGACATCAGTTCATTTGGTTCCTCTCACATGTTGAAAGTTCTGCCCTGTACTATGATAAATCATGGAGCATGTCTTCAGCAGCTTGCCCCATCCCTCAGCATGAAGAGGCATCTAGCAAACAGCAGCCAGGTCTTGAGGGAGGCTGTCTGTGTGCAGCTCAGACCTCAAGGTCCAGAATAGCTGTTCCTCTCCTCCTGCTGTCCTGTCCACAAGGCCGTTCTCAGTTCTTACTGCTTGCCAATGACCATCTTCATTTCAGGACACATGTGAGGTCATTTATTATCAAGTGTGCTTGCTCATGCCACAGTCACATCCACAGGGAACCCAATGCACCACAACGAAAATAAATATGTGGAAAGAGGAAAAAGTGGACAGAGTACATGGTTTTATGTCAGGTTCATTCTCAAGGCAACAAGAAAAATCCAGCCTAGGAGGAAGCATGAGTTTGGGGGAAGGGCGAGGAGGAAAGCCAGTTCTCTGCTTTGCGTTAATTGAGAAGATGCATACCACGAGGTTAGTAAGGTTCACAAAACCTTTCCAAGTTCTCAGTACACCAGATGATTGGTCCCAGTTTTGTTCTCGGAAAGGAAATATATATAATTAGTGACTTGGATGCCACATTTTCTCAGAAATTTTAGTTTCAACATATAAAATAGGTGTCCCGTTAACACGCATTTACTAGCATCTACCTCCAAATCCCACCACAACAAAATACCTAGGGACAAAGGCTTCATCCATGAAGGTCAACACAAACATACCTAAGAACAGACCAAACAGCCTCTGATGTTTCCTGCTGCTTTTATATTTGAAAGTGTTCATTCCTCTAAGCTTTCAACTCACCCTCTGCCAAACTCCAATCTGCTTTTAATTTTATATCTATTAACAGATGATCAAGTGTGAAGTTTCCTATAACTTTGCCCAACAACCCAGTATCTCAACCCAAGTCACAGTGGCTAAAACCTAGACAACAGTGAAAGATAAATGAAGGTGAACTTTTTTATTTATTTATAATTTTTTTTTAAAGCAGGATTTATCGAGAGGACAGAAAAACTTCCACAGTGAGAGGGGACCTGAAGAGGTTGCCCAAATGAAGGTGAATTTAAATTAATTTTGTGCATATGTGAAGAAAAAAATGATAATTAAAATTCTTGAACTCAGGGAAACTTTTATCACTGTCAAAAGAGAAGTTATGGATCATCAAAGTAAAGGGTTAGAATGAATCCCATAGAGCTGGACTAGAGTTGTGAATATTAGCATAAATGTGCATTTGGTTTAAGTTATATATGCACGTATGTTTAAAAATAAAAAATAGATACAGAAATAAATAAAGATATGTAAACGTACATAAGTACATACATATATTTCCTAGATTTGTTTGGTGAAAAGGCCTGAAGCAGTGAAACTCCAGTGTCAACACACACATCTAGTTTGAAATTTCATTCTCCAATTAAAAACAAAAACAAAGCCAGGCTCGGTGGCTCAGCCTGTAATCCCGCGCCTTGGGAGGCTGAGGTGAGTGGATTGCCTGAGCCCGCGGGTTCGAGACCCGCCTGGGCAGGCGAAACCTCATCTCTACAATAAATCAAAAAATCAGCCGGGCGTGG
>CAUYQG010290220.1:0-18345 GCA_963574415.1 Tarsius wallacei
CCAAATAGCTGGAACTACAGGCGTGCGCTACCATGCCCGGCTAATTTTTTTGATTTATTGTAGAGATGAGGTTTCGCCTGCCCAGGCGGGTCTCGAACCCGTGGGCTCAGGCAATCCACTCACCTCAGCCTCCCAAGGCGCAGGATTACAGGCTGAACCACCGAGCCTGGCTCATTTTATTTTCTTTATGTGTTTCTATGTTTTCTAAATTTTCTACAATGCACTTGCACTCTGTAATAAGAAAAAAGTGTCAATACAGGAAAAATAAATGAGTCCTTTTGAAAATAATCTCTTTGTTGTCACGTTCATGTCAATATTATCTCATTACTGTCCCATCAACATAATCGTGTAGTGAGTATAAATATGGATTTACTCTTAATGTACTATTTTAAGATGCTAGTATAACTCTGAAGATCAGTGATGGGTATGATTGGAATATCTTCCAAAATTTCCTACCCTAGAAGTAAGGAAGGGGGAAATAACCTTATTTTTATATTTTAGTGCTGTCAAAATATTGGAAGGAGAAGAGAAAGGTAGAATATGACCTTGTATTCTAGACTGTGCTTCTTGTCCAACCTAAAGTCTTTTGTTTAGGATGGGGGGTTTGGGAGTTGGAGTTATGGGAGTTCCAGCCCTGGGCTTGTATAGTTTTGTAAGGCACTGGGTGCTTACAGCCTCAGTTTCTTCACCCCAGACTGAGTCATAGAGCTTTTTGTGGCTCAGATAAGGATAATGATCATGAGGGTGTTATAACTAGCTATAAGATATAAAGAACAATTTTGAAGTTAGTTTAATGGTTAAAAATCAGTTTCAGGCAATAGATGAATGACAACTTTGTTTTCTTCCTCATCTTCAGGAAATCAGGCAACACCCAAAATGGCACCAACCACCATGGGAACATCCACAGTGCTATTTGCAACAGCAGTCCATGCATATCGATAGTAAGTAGCTAAGAAGGAACACTTTCTGAAGTTTGGTGGAGGGGAGTGCATTTAAGTTCCTATCTTTTCTCAAAAAAAATCTCTATTCATTGTAAAATGGTTATTCAACCCTTCCACAGACAAAGTATCAGTGATACTTATACCATGTTATAATGTTATGTGCAGAAAGAGATTTCTGTGCAGAAAGAGATTTCTGTACATAAAACTTAAAGAGTCATTACCTTGTCTGTTCTCTTTAGGAAGTACTTGTACCCTCAACAACTGTCAGAGTGCTCAAAGGAAGCCACTCTACTGAGATAGCCTGAATAATAGATATTTAAAGAGTAAAGAAGTTGTGTAAGAGCTTTAAATTATAAACTGCTCACCTGTATCTCTATCTAGAGGCTGAATAACTAGATTCCCTACTTCTACATAGCAGAAATGAAAGCTGATTCTGAATAGTTTAGAGGAGATTAATATCTGTTGTTTTTCTTGTTTCTGTAGCACAAATGGTCAATATGTAAAGCAGGGCAAATTTGGTGCTGCAGTCCTGGGGAACCACACAGCCAGAGAGGTGAGAATGCTCCCATGTCTCGTGTATATTCAAGTGTCCCAAATAACACCAATGAGCTGACTTTTATCTGGGCTTGCCCAATGTCTTGTTTGTCAGAGGATTAGAATCATTGTTTGTATTGAATGTGCATTTGTAATATCGGATATATACAGAGGGTACCCCAAAAATGTATATACATTTTAAGAGAGGAAAAAACTGTATTAAAATGGTAATAATATATACTGATAACAAAAGATGAATACAAATCACGTTTGACTTCTGCAATTACAAGAGGTGCTCAAAGTGATTGCCATCAGCATTCAGATAGTTCTGATTATGGCAAACTACTGCAGGACTTGTTGCTGTGAGAAGCCTCCCAGATCTTCCCTTGTGCACATCACCCACAGTACCATGTATCTTCTTATCACAAATGTGTGCAGTTGTTAGGCATATGAGGCCTCCATTATCGTACTTCCATAGCATTCTCATATTTCAGATAGCACTTCAAATTGGTCTTGTGTTCCTTGACCTGTGTTTCTGCCATTTTTTTTGACCACCCTGCCTGTTGCCTGGTGACACTAATATTCATTTGATTAATGCCATTTTTTGAGCACATGGCATCTACACATTATTACCATATTTTTTGGCACTCCAGTTTGTATATTAAAACAAATCAACCATTCATAACCTTTAAATTTGACCTTGTGATATGATCCTAGCTTAAGAATTTGGAGGACCTCCCCCCCTTTCTGGGCATGAATTTTAATCATTTGCTTTTATTTGTTTAATTGTGGTGTGTGTGTATATTTATGTATGTGTGTATTGTTTAATCGTGATATATATATATATGTATGTATGTGTGTGTGTGTGTGTGTGTGTTTATATAGATATAAAATAAAATTTGCCATTTAACCTTTTGGTTTTTTTGAGTTGGAGTCTCACTCTGTTGCCCAGGCTGGAGTGCAGTGACAAGCTCAAAGCCATCCCAGCATCGACCTGCTGGGCTTTGACAATCCTTTCGCCTCAGCCTTCCAAGTAGCCAGAACTACAGGCGTGTGCTACCTCACCCAGTTAATTTTTGATTTATTGTAGAGACGAGATCTCACCAAGTTGCCCGGCTGGTCTTGAACCTGCAGGCTCAGGCACTCCATTCACCTCGGCCTCCCAAAGTGCTGGGGTTACAGGCTGAACCACTGAGCCTGGTCATTTAACCATTTTTAAGTGCATAATTCAGTGGCATTCACAATATTGAGCAACCATCACCACTATTTTCACTTTTTCATCATCCCAAACAAAAACTAAGCAATAACCCTTCATCTCCACTTTCCCATATAACCTTTAGTCTACCTTCTGTTTCTATGAATTTGCCTATTCTAGATTCCTCATGCGAATAAAATCATATGGTATTTATCTTTTTGTGACTGGCTTATTTCACTTAGCACAATGTCCTTAAGGTCATCCATGTCTTAGCATGTATCAGTACTTCATTCTTTTTCATGACTGAATATTATTTCATTGTATGTATATACCATATTTTGTTTATTCATTCATCAGTTAATGGGCACTTGGGTTGTATCTACCTTTGACTATTGTGAATAATGATGCAGTGAGCATTGACATGCAAGTATATATTTGAGCCTCTATTTTTGGTCCTTTTGGGTATATACTAGGAGTGGAATTGCTAAGTCATATAGTAATTCTGCGTCTAGCTTTTTGAGGAACTGCCAAACGTTTTCCACAGCAGCTATGCTGTTTTACATTCCCATAAGCAGTATGAGAATTCCAATTTCTCCACATCCTCACCAACATTTTGTTGTTTTCTGTTTTATTTAAATTTCTTGCCATTCTAATAGGTGTGAAGTGGTACTTTATTGTGGTTTTAATGTGTAGTCCCCTAATGTCTAGTGATGTTGAGCATCTCTTCATGTGCTTATTGACTCATTGTATTTTTTTTTGAGAAATGACTATTCAAGTCCTTTGCCCTTTTTTATTTTTATTTTATTTTAGAGACGAGTTCTCACTATGTTGCTCATGCTGGTCTTGAACTCCTGGACTCAAGTAATCCTCTTGCCTCGGCCTCCCAAAGTGCTGAGATTACAGGCATGAGCCACTGTGCCTAACCCCTTTCTCCCTTTTTATTTATCTTTTTTGAGTTGGAGTCTCACTGCGTCACCCAGGCTGGAGTGCAGTGGCATGCTAATGGCCACCCCAGCGTCAACCTGCTGGGCTCAGGTGATCTTTCTGCCTCAGCCTTCCAGGTAGCTGGAACTACAGGCACGCGCTACCACACCCAGCTAATTTTTTGATTTATTGTAGAGATGAGGTCTCGCCAAGTTGCCCAGGCTGTTCTCGAACTCGTGGGCTCAGGCAATCCCTTCACCTTGGCCTCCCAAAGTGCTGGGGTTACAGGCTTGAGTCATTGCACCCAGCTACCTTTTCCCTTTTTAAAATTGGATTGTTTGTCTTTTTGTTGTGGAGTTGTAGTAGTTTTTAAATATATTCTGGGTATTGAACTCTTATTTGCACATATATTCTCCCATTCTGTTGGTTGTCTTTTCACTTTCTTAATAATGTTCTTTACATAAAAGTTTTAAATTTTTATGAAATCTGTTTTTCAGTTTTTTCTTTTGTCACTTGTGCTTTTTGTGTTATAGCTAAGAACCCATTACCAAAACCAAAGTCTTGAAGATTTATCTCTTTGTTTTCTTCTGAGAGTTTTATTTTATTTCCCCATGTTGTCAAGTTGAGCCTATAATAAAAAATTGCTTGACATGTGGAGAAATGGAAAAATGTACCAGATAATCAAGGCAACAAATAAACCAGAAGCAGACTCACAAATAATCTAGATATTGAAGTCAATGTACAAAGTATTTAAAGTAACTGGGAATAACGTCTTAAAGAAAATAGAGGAAAAGTATGAAAGGGATGAAAGATGGAGAATTTAAAAAATTGGAATCCATAAGAATAATCAAATGGCATTCTAGATTTGAAAAATATAATTTCTGAAATTAAGAATACATTGGATGTGTTTAACAGCATGAAAATACAGCAGGAGACAGAATTAGTAACATAGAAGACAGTTCAATAGAACATATGCAAACTAAAGCACAGAGAGAAGAAAGAATAGAAAGAGACCAGAGCAGAGATAGATGTGGGACATGGTCTAACATCCATGTAATAGAAATCCAGAGACATTAGAATTACATCTTTATTTTATTTTATTTTATTTTTGAGTTGGAGTCTCACTCTGTCACCCAGACTGGAGTGCAGTGCCCGCTCCCAGCCACCACAGCTTCGACCTGCTGAGCTTCGGCGATCCTTCCGCCTCAGCCTTCCAAGTAGCTGGAACTACAGGCGCGCCCTACCACGCCCGGCTAATTTTTTTTTTTTTATTTATTGTAGAGATGAGGTCTCACCAAGTTGCCCAGGTGGGTCTCGAACCCACAAGCTCAGGCAATCTACTCACCTCAGCCTCCCAAGGCGTGGGATTACAGGCTGAGCCACCGAGCCTGGCTAGAATTACATCTTTAAAGTGCTGAAAGGGGGAACAAAAACAAACCCTACCTATCTGGAATTCTATACCAACAAAAATATTCTTAAAAAATGAAGGCAAAATAGTTTTCAGTCAAACAAAAGTGAGAATTTATTGCAGCAGATTCACTCTGTACAAAACATTAAAGTAAGTTAAGTTGAAGGAAATGTCTGTTTCCTCCAATAATAGCCTTTAACTGGAAACAACTTGAATGTTTACAAATAGGAGAATGGGTGAATGTATTATGGTATAGTCATACAATAGAATACTACATAATAATAAAAGAGAACAGAGTACCCCTGGGATGTGAAGAAACGTTGCTTAATTTTACAGATATAGTAAGTGAGAGAAGCAAGACAAAAGTATACACTAGACAATCCCATTTATATAAACTTAAAGAATAGCAAAATTAATCAGTGAATTGTCTAAATATTGGTTAAATCAGGATGGGGATTATTGACTAGGAGGAGACATGAACGAGCTTTCTGGGGTGTTGGAAGCACTTTAAAAAAAAATCTGGTTCGTGGTCATCAAAGCGTATATATGTGCAACATATGTGTAAAAATTGATTTGTACATGTTGCTATATATATTTTTCCTCAATTTAAAAATAATTTGTATTTTCTTCTAAGCAACCAGTCATTGTCTTAGTCACACCTCATACAAATGAAAACACCAACGAAATAAAGACATTGCCATTTACAGTTAAAGAGTAAGGCCAAAATAAGAAGATATTAAATTGAATAGTGAGACAATCTAGTTCAAAATCTAAGCTTTAAGGGATGAGAGGATTTTGAGTTTTATAGCTGTATGAACCACAATGCCTGACATCTTATTGCTGGTTTTGTATTGCTTTTTAACTTATGTTCTCTTTTTTCCTGCCTGTTTTTGTTTGAGTACAGTATAGGATTCTTCTTTATCTCAGTCAGCAACAGCCAGTTACTGTTGCTAGGATTCATCTGAACTTTGAGCTAATGGTAAGACTTCCTCATACTGGAATCATTAACTCCCTTGAGATAGGTTTACAGGGGAGATTGGTCTGATCATACCTAGTAGAAATTAAATCCACTGCTTTAGCCCTGGGCATCACTGTGAGAATCTAACAGAGCCTCTCAGAAAAGTATCTTGGTTCCTTCTGGACTAAGGGGTGGTTGGTGGAGTATTGTAGGGAAGAACAACAGTTCTTTGATACCTCTCTTTGGGTCTACCTGAGTATAGACCCTTCTCTGTGAGTTTAGGCCATTAGATTTTTCTGGTATACTGCTTGTGGATAAATTATCTTAACATTTCTTCTTTCCCCAGGTTCGGCCCAATAACTATAGCACCTTTTATGATGACCAGAGACAAAACTGGTTCATCATGTTTGAGTCGGAAAAGGCTGCTGTGGAGTTCAATAAACAGGTGATAACATCTTACTCTTCCTGTGAAAAGTCACAATACTTGCTTGGAACCCTAGCTTTAGAAAAATATATGGAAAACCTATAATCTGCTATATTTATTAGTGACAGGCATTAGAAAATGCATTACATTTGTTACTTGAACCTATTTAGGAAAATAATAGCAATATTTATTGAAACTGTTTGACAATGAGACTTTTTAAGAGAAAAAGGCTAAATGTAAACTTACTTGAGTAAAACTTTTTTTACTACATAAATTACCTTAAGAAATAAAAGTATCTTTTAAAAATAGTGTTTTCAGGCTGGGCTTGGTATCCCAGCTACTCTGGATGCTAAGGCGGGTGGATCACTTGAGTCCAGGAGTTTGAATACAGCCTGGAACATACTGAGACCCTGTCTCAAATAAAAGAAAAATGGCATTTTCAAAGAATTTTTAAAGTTACAGGACTCATTTTAGAAAATTTAGAAAAGCGTTTTTAAAAAGAAAAGTTACTCATAATCCTACTATCCAAAGTAGCCACTCAGCATATTATATTTCCTTTTTTACGTATGTTATTAAATAGATACTCCTTTAAGAGTTCTGTATCTTGCTTATTTTACTTAATATACAGTGCATCTTTTCTCACTGTATTTAAAATTTAAAAGTATTTGGAAACATTTTTTGAAGGCTGCATAATATGAATGTTGTCTTAGTTCGGGCTGCTGTTATAAAGCGCCATAGACTGGATGACTTATTAACAAAGGAAATGTATTTCTTATAGACCTGGAGGCTGAAAGTCTGAGATCAGAGTGACAGCATGGTTGGGTTCTGGTGAGGCCTTTTCTGGATTGCAGACAGCTGTCTTCTTGTTGTATTTTCAGATAGTAAGAGAAGAGCAAGGAAGAGGGCAAGAGAGCTCTTTGGGATCTCTTTAATAAGGGCTCCAATCCCATTCATGAGGGCTCTACCCTCATGACTTACCTTCCAAAGCCCCTACCTCCTAATACTATCACACTGGGAATTAGAATTTCAATATATGCATTCTGTGGAGACACAAACATTCAGTCAATAATAGATGTTCCCTAATTTATGTAATCATTCCCTTACTTCTAGGTATTTAGATTGTTTTCAGCCTCTGCACTAAATCATCCTGTATTAGACATTTTAAAATATAAGCCAGCCGGGCTCGGTGGCTCAGCCTGTAATCCCGTGCCTTGGGAGGCTGAGGTGAGTGGATTGCCTTGAGCCCACAGGTTCGAGACCCGCCTGGGCAGGCGAAACCTCATCTCTACAATAAATCAAAAAATCAGCCGGGCGTGGTAGCGCGTGCCTGTAGTTCCAGCTACTTGGAAGGCTGAGGTGGAAGGTTCGCCGCAGCCCAGCAAGTCGAGGCTGCGGTGGCCGGAAGTGGCCACTGCACTCCAGTCTGGGCGACGGAGTGAGACGCCCACTCAAAAAAAAAAAAAAAGGTTTAAGGGACCAACAATTCAGGCTTTGCCAGAGCAGATGTGAATATCAAGGATCTCAACTCTTTTTAATTTAACTGACTATGCATAAATCAACCTAGCTTCCCGAGAAAAGGGAAGGGGAAGGAAAAGTATTTTACCATGTGTTGAGTGCTGTATTAAGCATAGACGTGTATCATCTCTTTTTAATCCTCTGCAATTCTCCAAAACTTTGTAATAGAAACTATTTTACAAATAAAGCAAGGAGGACTAGAACTGATAAGTAATTCATACAAGTGTTACTGAAGTTTAGACAGATCCCTCACTTCAAATTAATACAACGTTGGCAGTGTTACTCACTTATTTAGGACAAAAACATGCTTGGGATGCAATCTGTGCCAAAAGTTTTCAGAAAAAAGATAATCAGTGTAACCACAGAATTCAAAGTTGCCTTGTATTGAGTTAGTAGAATGTTTATGCAGATCAAGGAACTCCAAAAGTTTAAAAACAGAAGTGAAAGTGAGCATGGGGTCCTGGGAGATTGGTGGAGAAAGGAAGGAAATATTAGTTCAAACATTTCACCATCTCCAAACACAAGCAGTTAAAACTATTATTTGATGCCAGGTGGCTACAGAGTAATGGCATCAGCGGAAAAAAAAACACAAAAAACTTTGCTATATTCGCTGTGGCTCTGTGTTGGTGTGTACCATTTACAGTGGAAAATTTTAGGTAATTTTTGACCAAGGCTTTTAGATATTTCAACCCTTTAATAGTACGTCATACCTTCTCTTCCATTAATCAAAAAGTTGGTAGACAACAATAAATGTAATATAATCAAAGAATCAAATTATAAGTCCTTCAAGTAGAAGGAAGTTCTAATCGGAAGTTCCAGTTTTAGGTTAAGTGATACTTACCTGCATAATGACCATTTGTATACCTAATCCTGAATTGTACCCCACATCTTCAAAATAAAAAATTAAAATTAAAAAAAAAAGTGATACTTATTGGTCCTTCACACTTGACCAGTTTCAGGTTGGGGATTGATTGAATAAACTTCCATCACAAGGATGTCAGATTGCTCTTCAGGGTATTGCTTGATCTCTTTACCCTAAGTGTTATGACATACCATTCCTCCATTTCTTGCAATGTTTAGTGACATTATCTACTAATAAAGTGATAGTAAATAGTAAGAGTTAACATGGCTTGTAAGTAATACTAATAAAATCTTGATGGCTTAGCAAAGTAAAAGATGACTTTAGGTCAATAAGCTTGGATTAGAGCTTGACGCTATTTTATGAATCTGCTAAAGAATGACCTTTCTTGCTTTTCTACTGACTGTATGTATACCTACTGAAAAACTAGACTATTATGATAGGCTTTTATTTATTGCTGCCATAAGTAAATTGTTTAAATAGAGAAATAAGTAACAGCTTTATCATTAGTGTAGAGCATGGTGTCCCCACACCAGGCCGGGATCAGGCTTGCTTTCATAGGCATTAGCCATTAGGATCACCCAGCTCCTTAAACGACAAACTTTTGGATGTTCATTTTGCTGTTCATTGTCAACTTTCTGTGGGAAGCCATTTAGACTTCTCAATGTATGTGGCCAGCTTGGAAGTTCTACTTACGGTAATTACTATGTTGATAGTTGGTGAAGATAAAGAACAGGACAGCCATTTTCTGGGTTTAATTAGCACAAATGTACCTTAAACTTTGGATGTTCTTGACCCAACCCCATAAGGCTCTGCCTAAAGAACCAATCAAGCTTCCTGCTTTGATACTTTAACGAGTACAGCTTCTTAGTTCACTTTTCTAAATTTAACACCACAGGTACTCCCATTTCATGGCTAGGTATACACAATGAATGCACCACTGCCTTTCATACCACCTGTTTTATACAATTATTGTCCAATTCTAGTTGTCAAAAACTAAGTCATACAAAATTCACAAATCCATGATTATATTCTGTGTAGAGGTTTAAAAAATATGCTTGTTAACAAACATGTAATACTTTATGAATCCTAAGTGATATACTCCTTGGGTTTACTGCCTCTGAATTATCCTTTTTAATATGGTCCACCGAGCTCTTTGCTAGTGAACTGGTTTCTACATATCTGTCTGTCTTTCCCTCCCTTCCCTCCCTCCCTCCTTCCCTCCCTCCTTCCCTCCCTCCTTTCCTCCCTCCCTAACTCCCTTTTCCCTCCCCTCCCTTCCCCTACCCTCATCTTTCCCTTCCTTTCATCATTCTGTGTTGTCCAGGCTGGAGTGCAGTGGCTATTCGCAGGTGTGATGATAGTGCACTAGTACCTTAAATTCCTGGGTTCAAACAATCCTGTCTCAACCTTCTTAGTAGCCGGGACTATAGAACAATCCACATAATTTTCTAATCATTATCCTCTTCTGAACTAAATTTTCTTCAAGGAAACCAAACTTAGCTCTTACTTTGATAAGCTAACACTTGTAATCATACATTCAAAATGACATTTAGTTTCTGGTTTAATGCGGAAAGAAAAGGACAACTCTTTTGCTAATTATTTTTCACTATTATAAATATTAGGCCTTTTATCTGGAAGGAAACACCAAAACTCCTGTTTAATAACTTGCAAGTTAGTGTACATGTAATTTCATTTTATTTTCCCATATCTTCATATTTTTCCCTATCTCTAGCTTTTCACCTTGCTTGTGAATTCCTAGTTTTGTTTTACTTTTATATGATACTGACTTTAAAGATTCAAAGAACTTTAGAACTCAATCATCACCCACAAGCTTTGTGTAGCGATATCTATAGCCAAAAAGAGCCCATAAGTTTGATATACTTACCACTCAAAAATCATTTCCAGAGAATGCTCAGGAAACTGAGAATAGAACATACCCAGAATTCTAAGATTGACCATTTTTTAAGTCCCTCATTGACACCTTACTTTTGTGTCCCCAGTCACATTATGTCAGATATTTCAAAATGCTCCTTGGTTTCAAATTATGCCTTCATTTTTTAATGCTTTGGTTCTTTGGATAATCTGTGAAGTCTACTACAGGAGAGGTGACTTGTTATTTTCCTTGTGGAAAACATGAAAAATAAGGGTTGAGCTGCAGATGAATAGTTGGCATACTGCTACATTGTATAACCATTCAATTAAATACTAATTTTAATCAGGTTTAAAACATGTTTGAATCTTTAGACATGCTAGTAATCTCTAGATTCTGAATCATTAAGTGCTTAATGAATTAGAAATAGCAATACTTCTGCTAGGGAATACATTACCTGGGAAAAATCTTCGTCACCCTACCTGCAGGTCCTCTATTCACAATGTAATAAAAGTAAACAATAAACATGATCTCTTCTATAAAATTATCCAAAGCCCCTACAGCATCCCTCTGGGCATCCCCTGAGGGCTCTCATCCAAGATCACTTACAGTGCTGGAAGTCTTTACCCTGCCAGGATCCAGGCGGTACCTGCTGCCATGATCTTGTCTCTGATGACTTCTCTCTTTAGTTTGGCCCACTAAGCTCTCTTCTGCTGGTGCTCTGGCCCTGCCCCTGTCCCTTTTTTGCTCCCAGGTAACTGGAGAAGTTGTGACTGACTCTGGACCATGGGGATAGACCCAGGGGAAACCTAGAACGCTCTACTCTGATCTCTAACCAGAGGTCACCAGCCTGTGTAGCAGCCTTAAATGACTCTGGAGGTGCAGCTGTTCAGTCACATCCTCTTTTATCTCTGCTTAGTCATCACAATGTCTCCGGGTCAGGGTCTGTGGTCTCTTCCCAGAGAGACACGCCTTTCTCCCTATATAGGCAATACCTGACTAAAGGAGTTTGTTTAAACATCTGCCCCTGCAGTATTCACTGGGTCGCTCTCTGTCTCGGTCCTTTTCTTTACCCAATTTGGAGCCATTTCACTCGCCTCTGAACCTGACTCAGGAAATGGCCCTCCATGGCCTATTTCTCTGGACACACAAAGAGGCCCGGCCTCCAGGGTAATCTCAGATAGGATCACCTCACTCAGACTCGGTTCCCTCTCCTCCCAAGTGGGAAGCATATAGAATTATGCCCTGCTCCCAAACCAGCAGTCTAGAAGTCCAGTCTCATTGGTTGAGCTTCAACAGTGTTCCTGAGGTTGCCTCGTAGCCAATCAGACAGTAGGTGAACCCAAGTGCCTTGGAACCTCTGGGCCTCAGTGTTCCTTGATTCTAGTGATTTTCTACTGCTCTGCTGCCTCAGAATGACCAAGTTCTGCTTAGTTCTCACCTCTCTTCTGCTGCCTCGCTACTTTAGAAACAAAGCCCTGCTGTTGTGCTTTTGTCAATTCTGTATTCATACCCCTACACAACACTGAATGACCACCTGCCTCCAGATGGTTCTTTCTACTATTCAGAGTCCCTCTGCTGCCAGCCTGCTTGCTGAATTGGATACCCCTGTATGACCATTTCCAAAATTAGAAACCAGGCTGTACCAACTCTAGGGGCTCTCTGCCTGCATCTCTCAGGTCTCGGTCAAGCCAGACTCTGCAACTGTCCTAGATACCTTTCCCCCCAACCCCTTTTCCTCCCCTCCCCCACATTTCTGACTGGTGATTTGGGCTTTTGCCTTCCCCTTCTTGCCTGCCCAGCCTTGCCAAAGTTTTAGCACACTCTTGACCTTCCCTGCCTGAATTAGGCTGGACAGAAGAAGGGCCAATTCAAAGGTTATATGAACCTGGATTTTTTTTTGAGATCTCATCCCATGTCATATCAAACACTAGAAAATATAGCCATATCCTACACAAAAATACAATGTTTTGTTATGAAAAAAAAAGATGTATATAATTTTCCTCTTGAAATATTTATTAATTTTGCTTAGCAATTTTCTCTGTATTTTAGAGCCAGGACATTTTCTTTTCCAGCTATCAAACAATTTGATAAAACCTGGAAGTACTTATAGACTCTGGGCACCGTGCCTTCAGTGAGAACCTGAGCCTTAACAGATTTTTAAAAAATACCTCTGGAAGGGAGGTAAACACTTGTACACATCTCTATGATTCAGTTTCAAGTCCCTCATCTCCATTATCACTTAAATCTCTCTTTTGCCCAGGTTTTATAACCTAATGGATGACCTTGCCTGATCTCCTGTCTTGGCAACTCACCTTTTTCCAGCAGTGCTCACATAGACACTCCCCTTCTTCCTAAAGACAGCTGCCCAGCCTGGATTGCAAGAGCATCACCAGCCCGTAGATCCCTTTCACAACTCTTCTGTGTCTTAAGACCCTCCCTCCAGGAGACTGCTGCTTTGGACTATGGCATTTGTATGCTTGACCCTGTAGAAGGGATGAAGTTCTCCTCAGACTGGACTCTGAAGGCTACAGCTTTATCTGACTCTCTGGAGCCCCAACCCCCTTCAAGGGCCTGGTCCAGTATTTCATATTGGGTGCTTCAGTCTTGCCCTGCCTTCTGGGACTAAGCAGCAAAACCCACTTATGTCCGAGATAGGCTCACTACCAGAAATCACTTCAAATTTCCCTACTTATGTGCCTCCTCACATTTCTCTGTCCTTTGAGTATCTCCTCTAAAGAAGGCCTTTTATAACTCAGTTAGTTATGGCATCGCTATACTTCTCTGCAGCTTTCCTGATCACTCATTTATACAGATTGTAAACGTATACAAGAAAGCCAAAATGTCCCCAGCGACGACCCCAGATTACATTTCTTCTAAATATTAACCATTACTTAGTTGAAATAACCATTAGCAATTTGGCTTTTACTTTCCAGGGTTTCTGAGGTTTTTGTACTAGTGATTCTTCAATTTCAATATATTTCTTAAAATTTAATTACACATATTCTGTGCACACAGTGAGCCAGTTACAAGTAGAGAAAGTCTGCAACAGTATATTTTTGTTTCTTTCCTTTCTCAATTTTTTTCCCCAGAAAAAAAATTAGACTAGCCTTTTAAATGTTGTGTTCTGCTGCAGTCTGCAATTTTGAGAGGAAAGGTGATGAATGCTTTTATTTTCATGTTGTCAAGAGCTCAGCAAGAATTTGCCTCTATTTTGACTGTGGACCCTACTGTGTGCAAAACAGGTGTGACAAAATTTCAACCTCCTTTCTGAATAGCTATTCAAGTTGTTTTCTTTCTTTTTTGTATTTTTAATGTCTCTTTCTTGTAATCACTTAACCCTAAAAGGTCTCGATATTTATACAAAAGATTAATGTGCTTCATTTGTTAAATTGCCTCTCTCTTCTGAGTTAGATTTTTATTTTACCTATTTAATTTTTGGTTTTAAGACATCTTATTTTGAAGGAAAACATGAAGAAAGTCCTGGAATATTTACTTGATTCCTTGAACCAATTTGTGATGTTTTTCCATTGGCATAATGTCCACAGGATGCTTGATGACTGAGGCTGCTTGCCTTCAAACTCCTCCCTTGCCTTTCTTCTCTGCTCTTTACTTCAACAGGCTTCTGCAAGCCCTTTCCCAGACTTCTGTGTCAGTTAGCGTCCTGCTGGGTTAGGCTAAAAAGAAGTGTCAGGAGACCGGAGGGTGGGAGAAACCAGTGTATTCTCCCCCTTACTATGCGCCTTAGGCACTGTCCCCTGCAGCAACTATATCTCCTTGGAAGGTTCCATCTCCTACTGGACAGGTCTACTGTTTATTCAGCCCTGGCCTCCTTCCTCCCACCTGCTTAAATGTGTAACAGCTTCCTATGATTACTATTCCCTGGGTTCTTCTAAATTTCTCCCTCATCTGTACAATGGATTCCTTGTATCTAATTCTTTGTTTTGACATAATAAGTGTGGTTTCTGTTTTTCCGGTTGGAGTCAGCACATTTATCTGTTTTGTATTTTCATAAGTGTCTTACCTTGTTTATAGGAGAAGCAATGATTTTCATAGGAAAGCAGCCACTTTTTTTTTTTTTTGAGTCAGAGTCTCACTTTGTCACGCAGGCTGGAGTGCAGTGGCGTGCTCATGGTCACTGTAGGCTCAACCTGCAGGGCTTTGGCGATCCTTCCGCCTCAGCCTTCTAAGTAGCTGGAACTATAAGCATGTGCCACCATGCCCAGCTAATTTTTCTTGATTTCTTGTAAGATGAGGTCTCGCCAAGTTGCCCAGGCTTTGAACCCCTGGGTTCAGGCAGTCCTCTCGCCTCTGCCTCCCTAAGTGCTGGGATTACAGGCATAAGCCACTGTACCTGGCTAACAGTCACATTAAATTTAGGAATTTGTCTTTGCTCCTCTAGATGGCTTGATTGCTTTTTCTACTACTTACTCCCTTTATTTGCTCCCCACCTCCCATACCCTCTCCTACTTTTTCTATCCTTATTTAGCTTAGGACATCTGTCTTCTGGGGTTACATCCCCAAAGGTGCACAACGATTTATTTTAAATCCCTTTTTATGTAATATCCTTAACAAGAGTATCACAGCTGTAGGATAACCTAAAGAACATTGGAGTTTTCATTCAGAACAATGCCCTCAGCAGTAAAACAGCACAAAAATATTACATCACCCCAGATCTATGAGAAAAAAATGAGATAAACATATGAAAGGATTGTTAAAGTACTAAGCAAATATAAGAGATTATTATCTTAAAAGAGTAAATAGGCCCAAATTGGTTATTTTTCTTGAAACGTAATTTGAAAAGTTTGCCATTGGCCTGGCATGGTGGCCTGTAATCCCAGTGCTTTGAGAAGCCAAGGCAGGAAGGTCACTTGAGGCCAGGAGTTTGAGACCAGCCTGGGCAACAAAGAAAGACCCCATTTCTATAAATAAATAAGTAAAAACTGGCTGCAAAGATATTTCTCAACTGGAATTTATACAGAAGTTAAGCAATACTACACAGCCTTGATCCATCATATGATTTCTCAATCTCAGTTCTATTGGTGTTTGGGACTGAATAATTCTTTGTTGTTGGGAACTGTCCTGTTCATTATAAGATATTTAATGGCATCCCTGCCAATAGCACCCACCTGTCTAGCTGTGACAATCAAAACAGCTCTAAACATTGCCAAATGTTCCCTGGGAAAAAGGGAACAAAAGCAACCCAAATTGAAAATCACTGTTCTAACAAAACCTACTTGGAAAAATGTCACCTCTTTTAAATTTAAGTTGTTAAAACAGACAATAATTAAAAGGAGTTTGGCTTTTCAAAAATGATTTGGAAAAAGGCTTAAAAATGCAGTTGTCATGAAATGTAATCTGTCTTAGAGCTCCATAAACCCTGCAGTGAAAGTCAGTGGTTACTGTCACAGCAGTCATGTGTTTTATTAAGTATTTATGTTGGAGAGGCTAATCATTCTGCTAAGCATTGTGGTTACACTGCCTAACCAAGATGGGCTTTCCTCATACAGTTAATATCTTTGTTATTTTTACTAGGTATTAAAAAAAACACACAAACACTTTATATCTAACTATTATATGTTGCAATTATTTGATGCCCTTTAAAAGGCAAGGAAACTCAGGTTGAATATTATGTTTCATTCATAACATGACTCAGAATTCTGGGTTTGTACTTGTATAACTATAAGAGAATTTTATGATCATCACAGCTAGGTCATAATTTGTGGAATCCTTCATATTATTACTATTCCTAATATGATATGTTTAGCTACCATTGAGTTTCTAGGAAACTGGAAACCAAGCCATAACTATTTAAAATCTAGAAATTATCATTTTTAAAATATTGATCTCAGCTCTCCAAGCATGCCTCTTCTAGCTTATATCAATAAATTTCCCAGACTATTTTCCCATCTCCGATTGTATCAACTTTCTTCCTAACTTAAAAAAATATTGACCAAAGCAAGTTGTAAAACAGGTTTAACAGGTTGTAGTAAAAGGGTTGCTTTTGCTGGGAAGATAGAAGTGTACTCTCCTTGACATGAGTATATTGCTAATCTTTGTGGACACAGTACCTCAAGATTGGGAAAATACTTATTGTTTCAGGAGAATTACACTTATTTCCTCATCTGTGAATTTTCATTCTCCTAGTTAATCTTCTTTTTTTTTTTTTTTTTTTTTAGTTGGAGTCTCACACAGTCACCCACACTGGAGTGCAGTGGCCGCTCCCGGCCACCGCAGCCTCAACCTGCTGGGCTCCGGCAATCCTTCCGCCTCAGCCTTCCAAGTAGCTGGAACTACAGGCGCGCGCTACCACGCCCGGCTAATTTTTGATTTATTGTAGAGATGAGGTCTTGCCAAGTTGCCCAGGCGGGTCTCCAACCCGTGGGCTCAGGCAATCCACTCACCTCAGCCTCCCCAGGCGAGGGATTATAGGCTGAGCCACCGAGCCTGGCTATATACTGTACATTTTTAATGGTTCTATATTTCTCATTTGCACATGAAAGATACATAATTGTAGGTATTACTGTGGTAAAGCCAATCTGATTTGGGCCTATTTTTATAAGAATGTCATCTGTTTTTTAAAAAATAAGCTATATTTTAGAATAGTTTGATTTTTTAAAAATGCTAAAATAATACAAAGAGTACCCATACCCCCTACCTGGTTTCCTCTCTTGTTAACATCTTACATTGTACTGTGGTACATTAATCACAACTAGTGAACCAATATGGATACAGTAAAGTCCATGTTTATTCAGATTTTTTTAGTTTTCACCTAATATTCTAGGATCCTGTCTAGTATGCCACACTATAATCATTATATCTCCTTAAACCCATCTAGGGCCAGGCATGGTAACTCATACCTGTAATTCCAGCACTGTGAGAGGCTGAGGCAAGAGGATTGCTTGAGCCCAGGAGTTTAAGACAAGCCTAGGCAACATAGCAAGACCTTTTCTCTACAAAAATCAAAATATTAGCTGGGTGTGGTGGTGTATGCCTGTAGTCCTAGCTACTTGGAAGGCTGAGATGGGAAGATTACTTGAATTCAGGATGTCAAGCCGTGGTGAGCCCTTATGCACTGCTCTCCATCCTAGGCAACAGTGTGAAACTCTGACTTCAAAAAAAAAAAAAACTCAGACTTTTCTTGTTTTAAATTCCTGATAGTGGCCATTGACGGGCATTACCCAGTTAACTCAAGTGGCCAGAATTTACTCTACTAAGTTGTAAACCTAGATGTTTTATCTGCTATGCTGAATATTCCCTTGACCTGTTTTCCTTGAAGCTGTTTATATTATATTTAATATGTTAAAATGAGACTTTTGAGCTGGTTCATAATTTTCTCATTCTTGTGGGTTTCTAGATGTATTTTTTCCTTACTACATATCACTATTACCATTCAGAAAACTACTAACTGAGGCAAACCTATAATCAGAGCTCATTTTTTGCCACTTGATTCGTATCTGGGTTAAACAGACCTAATGAAAATAATTGAATTGAATGCCTGCCTCTCTACTATGGTTTTTTTCATTTTAAGGCATAAAAAAGTAGAGTCCTCAAGCTACCTTCCCCTCTTCCTAAAATGTGAAAGACTCATATTATTGAGAAGGAGGAGAATCAGAGCAACATTCTCCTTGTTCTTTAAATGAGTAAGATTCCTTCTCCTGGAGAGGAATTAGGAATTGAATGGATATGGAAGGGGGAAAATGGGGCCCAGAAA
>CAUYQG010290221.1:0-10077 GCA_963574415.1 Tarsius wallacei
AGACCTCATCTCTACAATAAATCAAAAATCAGCCGGGCGTGGTAGCTCGCGCCTGTAGTTCCAGCTACTTGGAAGGCTGAGGCGGAAGGATCGCCAGAGCCTAGCAGGTCGAGGCTGCGGTGGCCGGGAGCGGCCACTGCACTCCAGTCTGGGCAACAGAGTGAGACGCCAACTCAAAAAAAAAAAAAAAAGTTAGCCTCAGTTGTGGAAAGATGGACTGGAGAGAGCTGTGGTGACCGTGAGCGTGCCACTGCACACCTCCAGCCTGGGCAACAGAGTAAGACTCCAACTAAAAAAAAAAAAAAAAGTAACATTCGATAAGATGAATACATGTCACATTTCACTTCTGCAAGGGGCATTCAAAGTGGTTACCATCAGTGTCCAGACACCTCTGATTATGGCAAACATCTTTTAAAATGTGTATACATTTTTTTGGCACCCATGTATACTCAAAACCCTGAATCCTGTTGGTTTCATTTCCTTCTTGACCATCTGCCCACTTTTCTCTCATTCTCACTGACCCTAATTTATTTCAAGTCCCCCTTATTTCTTTCTGGCCACCAAGCCCAGCCTATATACATTTTAAGAAAGGAAAAAACTGCATTAAAATTGTAACATTCGGGCCGGGCACAGTGACTCAAGCCTGTAATCCCAGCACTTTGGGAGGCCAAGGCAAGGGGATTACCTGAGCCCAGGGGTTCGAGACCAGCCTGGGCAACTTGGTGAGACCTCGTTTCTACAATACATCAAAAAATTAGCCAGGTGTGGTAGTGCGCACCTGTAGTTCCTGCTACTTGGAGGGATGAGGCAGAAGGATCACCTGAGCCCAGCAGGTCGAGGCTGCAGTGGCCAGGAGCATGCCACTGCACTCCAGCCTGGGTGACGGAGTGAGACTCCAACTCAAGAAGAAAATGTGAATACTTTTTTTGGCACCCTCTTATATGTAGGGGGCCAAGAAGAGGGAGAAGGCAATTTTATTGGAATTGCAACTGACTTGAGAGTGAGGAATGAGTCATCCTGTCCACGGACGTATTTCATCATTCTTTTTTTTTTTAGTTCTTTTAAAAATCGCCATTCAATAATTTTACAATTCCCTTCATAGCGCGCTGAGATTTCTTTATTCCTATATAAAACAAATATTGTTTTGCTGTTGTAAATGATATCTTAAAGCCTTGATTCTCCTTCCCAAGTGGATGGGCTGAAAGGTAGCTATTAACAAAATAGCCTATTTTATCTTTGGGCCAAATGCCCAGACACTTTGGGACTCCAGCACTTAAGGAAAAAAACCGCACCATCGGGGCAGCAGCCAAGTGGCCAAACAGCAAGTTGAGCTGGTTCCCTGGCTCCTTTCCTCAAAGACCCCAGGACCACAGCTCCAGCCCCTCGCAGATGCCAACGCTGTAGTGCACTGCAGGGGGAGCCCTGATCAGAACCTTCAAGGTGGGCTGAGAAAAAAAATGCCAATATCCAGGAAAAAGAGCAGACTCCTGAAAAAAGATTTCTCTCCAGGAAGTGGTGTGCTATTTGTTAAAATATAGCTTATCATGAGCAGCAGGCAACGAGGAAGTCTCTTGGCTTATAACAGAGTTCCAAATGCATAAGGGAAACACGCTACCCACAGATATCTAACACTGCATATTTTTACATCCCACTCACTGGTTTTGTTATTGTTGCATTTTGTTTTTGTTTGCTTTTTGAGTTGGGGTCTCACTCTGTCACTCGGGTTGCAGTGCAGTAGCACAATCATGGCTCACTACAGCCTCAACCTCCTGAGTTCAGGTGATCCTTCCACCTCAATCTCCTGAGTGGCTGGGATTACAGGTGCATGTCACCATGCCCAGCTAATTTTTTTTTTTTTTTTTTTGTAGCAGTGAACCTCACTATGTCTCTTAGACTGGTCTTGAACTCCTGGGCTCAATGAATCCTCTTGCCTCAGTGTCCCAATGTGTTGAGATTAAGGTATGAGCCACCACACCCAGCCAGCCATCCTGTTGTTGTTTTTCACTTAGGATCTAAGTATGGGAAATCAGCCAAATATCCCCATAGAACTAATATTTTACACACACACACACACACACACACACACACACACACACACACACACAGAGTTGACTCTCCCAGTCTTAAAGCTTGAAACTTACATTTGTCTTACCTGAGTTCTTTCCTCAGGAAACCAATCCTCAGCTCAGGCCTATAGTATCAAGGAACTGAAAGTTAGCAGATCACTGCATCCAGACAATGAGATACCAGATCCCTCCTGTTTACCAACTCCTCTTCCTTACCTCTCTCTAATTCCTGTTTTTTACATTCCTGCCTCACTATACAAACCCCTGTCTTCAGAGATTTGAGACAATCATCTGTTCTCCTTGGCTAATATCATCCAATAAAAAAGCTTTCTTCCCTGGCAATACCCATTGTCTCAGTGATTGGCTTTCTGTGCAGTGAGCAACAGGACCTGGACCAAACCTCTGGCATTTAGGTAACATAAGAAAGCTAATCTACTGACATTGCATAGGGGTAACTGAGCCTTGCACAAATAGCATTTTAGTAGTATTTTGGTAATTAAGTATATGAATTCTAAAGAATAAAGGAGTTTTTCAGAAACAGTTCAGAATGCCACATTGGTAGTAAGCAAGATTTTTATCTCACCCTTTTCCATATCCTTTCCTATCTATTATTTCACTGGATCCTCACAACAACCCTACGCAGTAAGCAAGAAGGATATTACTAGACCAGTTTTTTAAATGTGGAAACTGAGGCTCAGATGATTTCAGGACTTGACCTAGGAGAGTCATAGAACTGCTACCCAAGAGAGCCAGGACTCAAAGGTCTGATCTTAGGCCATAAGACCCTTGACAGCTTTACATTGTCCCTTTAGTTTCGCCTGTCATTTAGAAATCTACTTCCAGTTATTTGAGGTCTCTTGCTAGCTTGAAAATTGGACATAAATATTTGTGGGAGTAGGAGAGATGAGAAATAAATCCAAGAATAGATTGAAATATAACTACAATTTCTATGCTAATATAATTTAAGTATTTTACTCACTTATTATGAAGTCATGGAAAAGTTGATGGTGAAAGGAATTCTCAGGCTAACTGACCAGCCAGAAGAGATGTGAGTGTGGGTGAATTTTCCCTTACCTGGTATTTTTTATTACCAACAGCATTCACTGAACAGGGACTCAGCTGTCCTCCCTAAAGCCACGCACCACTGCTCTGATTGAGGTTGATCTTTAATAAGTTTATCAAATTATGAACAGGTCAAAATTCCACTTGCAGTGCATACTTAATTCATGAGGTAGGAAGACAGTTATGTAAAGTATGTTTTACTTTTATTAAATATGCCATTAGATAAAATAGGTTCTTCCCTGTGATAACCACATTACTTCTAGTAGGATATAGACTTAATGGTTTTTCCTGGAATAAAAATGCACCAGAGAATATTTGGTGCCAGCAGCCAAATTAGCTTAAATTTTTTTCCAAAAACTCTGAATATTCTCTAGGAAGAATTATGCTTTTTATCCTTGGGACATCAAAAGAAATTGGAAACCAAGAACATGATAACAGGACTTTAATCTACATTGGCTAAATACAAGAGAGTGATAAAAGAGTAACTTGAATGATACATTGGAACCACTTGCATTGAGTTCATCTCAAATCTATAGTAGACAATAGCTATCATTATTTCTCCTGTTTCAGGTGTTTTTATTTTTCCTAAAAAATATTTTCTTTTGTCACATAAAAGGATATTTTGCTTATCGATTAGTTTTCCTTATCAATTTATTCCCCTGAATGGCCCCAAATGTAGGTTTGGGGTTTACATTTTAAAAGATGTGTGTTCTCCTTCTTAAAAAGTTAGGGGAATCTGGTTGGTTGGTTGGTAGATTAGTTAGACATCAGAGATGGCTTTGGTTTTGAAGACACTTGTTGTTCTGGAAACTTCAACTTATGTTTATTAAGAAACTTCTAGTTTAACTGCAAAAAATAATTACTTCAACATTTAAAAGTTCTTCATACATTTTGTTTAACGTTGATGGAATTTTTAGAAACTGCTATTTCAAATAGTTTTATCTTACACATACCATTTCTTCCACTTTCAATTCAGTTTTGCTATTGGATTCAAATAAAGTTCTCCCTTAGACACAAACTAAAAGAGACTTAAGCAGTAAAAAAGACTTGGATTACTCCCAAAATCGAGAAGCTCAAGGGCAACCCTGGATCTAAGCAGGGATCAAGGATGTCCTCAGGGCTTACTCTCTTCATCTGTTTTTAAATTCTTCCTTGGTTTCATACTCCAGATATCCATGCCCCAGATGGTAGTGACATGTCCTCTGGGAGACCTAGTCTCACTCCATCTTAGTTTAACAATCCAAGGAAGAGCCCATCTTCTTCATTAGCTCCTCCTGCGATAACTAAAGAGGACTCTGATTGATCCTCTGCTTAGTTGAGTTGCATGCCCTGATCCAATCTGGGTGGCAGAAAAGTAGAAGAGGGCTATGATTGGCTAGACCTAGGTCATGGACCCACCCCTGGAAGGGGATGGGGTTCAACCCAAACAGACCAATTGGATAGCTACTCAGGAGAACGATGGGTTCTACAACAAGAGGAGGGCTTGAAGGAGCAGAGGTCAAACTAAAACAGACATTTTTGAAGTATGAAATTGAATGTATCTCTGGATTGTGTGAATAGAGGCAAATTAATTTTTTGTTTTTCTGTATATGTCAAATTTTCAGTTAAGACTAGGTATTGTTTTCATAAACAGAAAAAAAGCAATGACTATAATTTATATTTTAAAAAGTGTTATAGACCTATAGGGAAAGATGAATTGCTAAGTGAAATACAGTAAATCATAAGACAGTATGTATAGTATGATCCCACTTGTGTCAGGACACTTCTGAAGGCTATATAATAAATGATAGATAATGTCGACCCTAGATGGTGCACAGGAAGAGGTTAAGGGCAGATTTTTCACTTTCCACCTTAACACCATTTGTACTGTTTGAGTTTTTTCACTCTGCACAAGTATATCTTTTATAATAAATAACAAACAGTATAGATACTAAGTACTCAGAGTTCAAAGGAAGGGACGATCAATACAGGTTGGTGTTTTTGTTATCTACTGCTGTGCAGTGGCCAAAAATAACACATACTTATTATCTCACAGTTTCTGTGGGTCAGGAGTTCAGGCCTGGCTCAACTGGCTGCCCTACTTCAGAGACTTTTCCGGGGTGGCCATCAAGGTGTCGGCGAGGGTGGCAGTCTCATCTGAAGACCCAGCTGGAAATGACCTGCTTTCCCACTCTTTTGCATAGTGTGGGCAGGATTCAGTTCCTCATGAGTTGTGTGGAGGCCTTCTTCAGCTCCCAGCCATGGAAGCTTCCCTGTGAAGCATCTCACAATATCATTGTGAGCAAGCAGCATATCAGCGAGAGGGAGAACATACTAGCAAGACAGGAGCAATGGACGTGACCTCTCATTATGTTTGCTGTATTTTATTTGCTCATGAAAGCAAGTCATGAAGTCCCGCCTACACTTAGAGAGGAGGATTATGCAAGGATATTGAGAGTAGAGGTGGGGACCATTGGGATCCAGGTCAGAAGTTTTCCATGGCCATTTAAATAGCCTGGAAGGCTTCCTAGAGGAGGAGGAACTTAATAGGTACAACTTGAAATAATGAAAAATAGAACAGGATGAGAGAAAAGTAGAGGGGAACATGGAAGGGAAGCAAAGAAACAAAGATACACAGGTAGGGAAGTAAACATTCAGGGAAGGGGTAGACCATATTGTTGGGAAAGGTAAACTTTTCTTGAAGTAATAAGACTGGAAGGATAAGTTAACACCGAATATCAAACTAATGAATTTTAAGTTGATTCTCTGCAGTGGCTAGATATACTTATTAATCAATATGCTCACCAAAAACTTATCTCTCCTTGTGATGGCATATTGATGACTTACTGATGGCGCGGGGTGATTATGACTGTAAGGAAGGGTATTACACCATAATATGGAATTCAGAGCAGATAATATGCTCATAGAAAATTGAAAGTTGGTTCTATATTTATTCTAACATCAGCATATTGCTTTGATTTCATTTTGTGTGAGTAAATGTCAGCATCACATAAGGACCCTAAGGTTTTTGAAAATGCTTCTGCCATGAGTTATACTGACTCCAGTGCTATCCAACAAATAAACACTTAATATACATATGTACTCAGTACCAACAGTGAGACATTGTGATACAGTGGAACAAAAAATGCATTTTGAAGCCAGAAAGAGGATTCTAATATCATTTGAATCTACATTCTGAATGTTTCGAGAAAAAGGATATGATAAAATGTGCTGAATACTGTTAAGAGGTCAAGGAAGGTGAGGACACTGAAAGGTTCATTGAATGTGGCAACATGGAGGTGGTTGATAGCTTCAACAAGACCAATTTTAAGGAAGTGGTAGGGATAGAAACTAGCCTGGAGTGGGTTGAAGAATGAACGGGACTTGCATTCTGGCAACATAGAAGACAAGTTATTACTGAAAACATAACAGAAAAAAAAACCCCTCCTACTAAAAAAGCTCCTTAAAGTACTGAATAAAATCTTTTAAAAAATTTCTTTATATACTTAGCTGAGCTGGCAAGAAAGTGAGGGAATTCCTCAGAGGCCAAATTAAATCAAAAGCATAAATTCAGAGGGTTAATGAGAATTGAATCCAACAGCTTTCTTATGGGTGTCTTACGATCCCCACTCAGCAACCTACAATTATCAGCCTTGCTGTGGTTAAACACCAACGTTTAGTGCCGTTGCAAGTTGGAGACTTGGTTGTAAAATCTTTCACAAAGCCAAGACCCCTGAAGGGCTATCTTCCCAGTGAGAGAATGAACTAGAAAGAAAAACCTGCCTCATAAAAGGAGAAGTAAAATCTCCCCAAATAAGTCATAAGCATCAAGTTGGCCTTTACGAAGCCTTGGTGCCAAAAGTCATGCTACTTGCTTGGTCAAAAGAACTCCAAGCCAAGAATTTAAAGTGGTCTCAAGTTTGACGTGTCCCTGGTGGACTTAGCAGAGGAAAAACAAAATCTTTGTAATGGAATATACCCTTAATGTAGAGCTCAAAGATTACTCACAGGTACGGTTTCAACTAACATGAGATCACAATAAAAATCCCAGATTACACAAGGAGGAAAGGCACCATATGAGAAAGTCCACAGAAAAAATAACATCAGACTTAGAAAAACTTCAGCATTGTAATGACTATATGAAGAAAAATATGATAGATTGGTTTTAGAAAAAGATTTTAAAACATGAGAAAGGAGCAAAAGACTTATTAAAGTGATCTTGATATTAGAAAGTACCAAACAGAGGTCAGACACATTGGCTCATGCCTATAATCCCAACACTTTGGGAAGCCAAGGAATGAGGACTGCCTGAGCCCAGGGGTTCAAGATCAGCCTGAGCAACTTGGCAAGACCTTGTCTCTTCAATAAATTTAAAAATTAGCCGAGCATGGTGGTGTGTGCCTGCGGTTTTGCTTACTTGGAAGACTGAAGCGAAGGATCACCTAAGCCCAACAGGTTAAGGTTGTGGTGACCATGATTGTGCCATTGCACTAACCTGGGTGACAGAGTGAAACTCTGAACTCCCCCCCCCAAAAAAATACCAAACAGGAATTCTGAAATAAAAAGTAAGTTTGCTATCATTACAACTTAAAAAACCAAAAGGATTGGAAATGAATAATAAATGCTTATAATTAGAAAAGTCAGAGGATAAAAATAATGCGCTAAATGTCCACACATAATGTTAGGAATAAGGGGAGAGCAGAGTGGGTGTGACTGTGAAGGAGCTCCACAAGGGGGCCTTGCAGTGATGGAACAGTACTGTCTCTTGATTTTGGTGGTAGTTACACAGGTGTACACACATGATACATTTGAGAAATCAGAAAAGAACAACAAAATAAACATGAGGAAAATAGTAGGAAGAAAACAATAACAATACGTAGAGAAAGCAGAAATTGAAAACAGAATCAACAAAATGAAAGTTGATTTTTTTGAAAATTGAAAGTCTATTGAAAAAATTTGAGAGAGCAAGGGGGAGAGACAGCAAAATGAGCAATTTTTTAAAATGGGAAAGGATATATAATGCATAACTATTTGTGTAATGAACATTTAAAAATAAAATATGAACAAATCAATGCCAGGAATTCAAAACATAGAGGAAATGTACAATTTCCTAGAAAATAGAATTTACCAAAACAGATTCAAGAATAGAAAAGTAGAGTGAATACTTCTATGGCCATTAAAGAAATCAAACCAGTATTTAAAATCTTCCCCCGAAGCAAATACCAAGCCCAGATATTTTCCAGGTGAGTTCTATGACATTTTAAAGGAAAAAATGATTCCAATCTTATATAAGTTGTTATGGAGAATAGAAAAAGAGGGGATACTTTCCAGCTGCATTTGGGGGGCATCTCTCACTGTCTCTATGAGGTCTTTATGTGTGATCTTTCTAGATTGGTAGCTTCAGAGTAGCTGGACTTCTTACATGTTGGCTTGTGGCTCCCAAGATTCTTGGAGAGGGGACATGCAGGGGTTGGAGGGGTGGGGAGAGAGAGAATGATATAACAATGTGATTTGCTTTAACAAATGAAAGGTGAGCAGAAGTGACAGACATCTAGCCAGAAGCTTAAGAGCCAGTGCATACTTTTCCGTGTTCACTTTTTTCTATGTCACACAACTGACAGTGTTCTACAGTAACTTCTCTTTCAGCCTGAGTCCTAAAGTGAGGATAATGAAAGTGTAAAACAGAGCCACTGTCTCATGATGGACATGTAGCATGAGTGAGAAATAAACTTTTGGGGTTGTTTTATTGCTGTAGCACAACCAGTCTTTCCTGATTCCCAGGCACCTGGAAATAGATCTAACAGAAGCATTGCAATACTAGTACAGAGAAGATGATAACACCTTATTGAAATGCATTAAGAAGAATGAAGTAAAAAGAAAGAAATATGTCAATGACTAGAAACACTCAATTTCCTAAATTCTCACTCAATGACTTATAGATTCAATGCCATTTCAATCAAAATTCAAGTGTTGGGCAACCCCTTCAGGTCCCCTCCCACTGTGGGAGCTTTTCTGTCCTCTCAATAAATCCTGCTTTAAAAAAAAACTCAAGTGTTTTTCATCATTTTGACAAGCCAATTCTAAAATACATGTGAAAGAGCAAAGGGTAAAGAACATCCAAGATACTCTCTAAAAAAGGAATAAAGTCAGCAACGACATCCTTGGGCATTTATCCCAGAAAAATGAAAACTTATGTTCACATAAACCCTGTGCTCAGATGTTCATAGTAGTTTTATTCAAATGTTTCAAAACTGAAAACAACCCCCAATGTCCTTCAATGGGTGATTGGTTAAGCAAATTGGCATGTCAATACCATGGAATAAGAATCAGCTATAAAAAGGAATGGGCTAGTGATACATGCATTTACCTGAATTAATCTCAAGGGAATTATGCTGAGTGAAAAACAAAAAACAAAATCTATCTCTAAGGGTGCATACAGTATTATTTCATTTATATAACATTCTTTAAATAACTAAATTACATATAGAAAGAACCCATTCATGGTTCATGGTTGCCAAGGTTAGGAATCAGGGGAGAGGGGAGTGGATGTGGCATAGCACAAGGGAGCCTTGCAGTGATGAAACAGTTCTGTATGTTGATTTTGATGGTAGTTACACAACATACACACATGAGAAATTTGATAACACATAAACATCCAAGAAGGTCAAGGAACTCCAAGCAAGATAAAGAGATTGACACCAAGACATATTATAATCAAACTTTCAAGAGACATTCTTGAAAGCAGAAAGAGAGAAGCAATTTGTCACACACAAGAGATCCCCAATAAGATTATCTGCAGACTTCTCATCAGAAACTTTGGAGTCCACAAGGCAGCAGACCAATATATTCAAAGTGCGAATAGACAAAAAAAAAAAAGTATTAGTCACTTAAGCCATGCAGAAAATGAAAAGTGGAGTTATGAACCATTTTACAACAATACTGGCTTTTATGATTTTCCATGTTTTTGCCT
>CAUYQG010290222.1:0-10685 GCA_963574415.1 Tarsius wallacei
CATCACAAAGAATGGTCAGTTATGCTGACATCCATCACAACAGATGACTAGTCCCTGGAGCACCCATTAGTGAGGAGGTCCTCAGTGGGACAACTATCACAAGGAGGAATAATCACTGGGTGAATCACAGCAGAGGCCCAATCACTAGGGCACCCAAAATGGAGGAGAGCCAGTCATTGGGGCACCCATTATGGAGGAGGTTCAGTCAATAGGTCAATGCTCACAGAAGATAGCTAATCACTAGGACACTCATCACATAGGGAGGGCCAGTCACAGGGACATGTATAACAGAATACTAGTCACTGGAACACCAATTGGAGGAGTGCCAGAAGCTGGGACACCTGTCACAGAGAAAAACTGGTCAATTGAGCACCTATTATAGAGGAGACCCAATCATTGGGACATTCTTCAGAGAGGAAGTTCAGTCACTGGGATACCCATTATGGAGGAGGTGCTGATAATGCGTACCCATAATAGAAGTGTGCTAGTCACTGGGACACCTGATATCTATGAAAGCCAGTGAGTGAGACACCCATCACAGAGTAAGACTAGTCATGGGGGCTCTTATCATATATGAAGGCCAGTTACTGGAAACCCAACACAGCGAAGGTACTTTCACTGAGGCACCTGTCACAGAGGAGGACTATTTATTGAGACACCAAATACCAAGGAGTGTTTGTCACAGGGGTACCCATATGTAGGAGGCACAGTCACTGGGGAACCATTCAAAGACAGGACTAGTCAGTTGGACACCCATCAAAGGAGAGATCTGGTCACAGAGACACTATCACAGAGGAGGGACAGTAACTTAGGCACCCATCACTGAGGAGTTCCAGTCACTGACTGCCAAAAGAGAAGGGTCACTCAGTGGAACACTTAGCACAATGTGGGACAGTTGTGGGATTCAAATAATACAAAAGTACCATTCATCTGGGAACCCATCACAAAGCCAGGCCAGTTAAATGGGGCCCACTCACAGAGGAAAGCAAGCAAGTAACTGGGATGCTCATCACGGAGGAGAACTAGTCACAGTGACATCCATAACACAAGAGGACTAATCACTGGGGGAATAAATGATGTAGGAGGTCCAGCCACTGGGACAGAAATTACAGAATAGGGCCAGTAGTTGGGATTCCATTACAAAGGAGGGCCAAACAATGTGGCACCCAACACAGAGACAGGTTAGTCACGAGGGCACCTCTCATAGAGAAGGGCTAACCACTGGCGCAACAATTACATTGGAGGTCTACTCACTGGGAAACACAAAACAGAGGAAAGCCAGTCACTGGAGCACCCATTATAAAGAAGGGTCAGTCACTGGCACTATATTCAGAGAGGGGGGCATATCACTGTGGCAACCATTATGATGGAGGAACAGTTATTGAGCACCAATCATGCAGAGGAGACCCAGTCACTGGAAAACACATAACAGAGGAGAGTCAGTCACTGGAGCATCCATTATAAAGAAGGGTCAGTCACTGGCACTATATTCAGAGAGAAGGGCATGTCACCGTGGCAACCATTATGATGGAGGACCAGTCATTGAGCACCAATCATGCAGAGGAGATCCAGTCACTTGACCACCAATCAAAAGAAAAGAATCTGTATCTGGTGCTCCCAATTCAGAGGAAGACCAGTAAATTGGTCTTATCACAAAAGAGAGCCAGTCACTGGTGCACCCCTTATGGAGGAGGCAAAGTCAATGGAGCAATTAACACAGAAAATATCCTGTCACTGGAACAACTATAGCAGAGGAGAGCAAGTCAGTGGAGCACCTATCTCAAAGGAGGGCCAGTCACTGGGACAACCATCACAGAGAAGGGTGAATCTCTGTGGCACCTATCACGGAGGAAATCTAGACACTGCGGCACCCAATATCTACAATGACCAATCACAGGGAGGGCCAGTCATGTGGACAATATTCACAGAGGAAGGCAAGCCACCATGGCATCCATTTTGAAGGAGGGCCAGTCACTGGGATGCCCATCACAGAAGCAGGCTAGACACAGGGTCTCCCACTAGGAAGGAGGCCCAGTCACTGACCCTTCTTTCCCATAACAAAGAAGGGCCAATCACTGAGGCATCCATTATGGAGAGCCAGTCACTGGGGCACCTATCACAGAAGAAAGCTGTGAATCCATGACAAAAGAGAATCAGTCACTGGGACACCTGTCACGGAGGAGAGTCAGTCATTGAATCACCCATCACAGAGAAGACACTGTCACTGGGGCAACCATCACACAGGAGACCAGTGATTTTGACATCTATAACCAGTCTGTGGAGTAACATCACAGGGGAGGGCCAGTCAATTAGGTCCAAAACACAGTAGAGGGAGAGTCAATGAAGCATCCTTTACAGAAAAGATCCAAACAGTGGGGCCCTGATTACAAAGGAGGCCCAGTCACTGGGGCAATCTTCACAGAGGTGATCCAGTCACTGAGGAATGTATCGCAGAGGAGGGTCAGTTGTTGGATCAGCTATCACAGAAGAGGACTTATTACTTGGTCTCCCTCACAGATTAAGGCCAGTTTCTAGGGTACCCATAAGAATGGAGGGCTAGTCAATTGAGAAACCTATCATAGAGAAAACTCAGTAACTGGAGCACCCATAACAGATGCCAGGTAGTCACTGAGACACCAATCACAGAGGAGAAACTGCTTTGTGGCACCCATTACAGAAGACAGCTAGAGGCAAAATTCTGAGGCACACTTTAGGGAGGAGAGGTAGTAAGGAGGGAACCCATTTTGTAGGAGGACAAATCACTGGGGCACCCATCACAGTAGGGGGCTTCTCTGCTTCCTCATTTTAATGGAAGGCCAGTCACTGTGACACCTAACATAGAGGAGAGTTAATCACTGGAGTACATATTATGGAGGAGGCCTAGTCATTGGAATTCCCAAGGAAGAAGAGGGCCTGTCACTGGGGTACTCATTATGCAAGAGAGACAGTCACTGAGACACCAATTACATAAGAAGGCTAACCACTTGTGCACCCATCACAGAAAAGAGACAGTCAAAGGGACACCCATCACAGAGGAGATACAGTTACTGGGGTACACATCACAGAGGAGGCTAATCACTGATGCCCCCATCACAGATGAGGGTCAATCACTAGGGCACTGAATAACAGGGGAGTCTGACACTGAAGCACTGATCACAGAGGAGAGTCAGTCAATGAGGCAACATACACAGAGGAGGGCCAGTCACTGAGGCCCACATCCAAGAGGAGGGCCAGTCACTGGGACCCTTATAACAGAAGAGGGCCAGTCACTGAAGTACCCATCACACAGTAGAGGTATTTACTGGGATTACTATCAGAGAAATAGGGGTAGTCACTGGGACTACTATCTCAGAAGAAGTCTGGTTACTGGGCACCCATCACAGAGAATGGTCAATCACTGAGACACATAGTACAAAAGAAGTCCAGTCATTGGGTCAGCTATTTCAGAATAAGACCTCTTACTGGGGCCATCATTACAAAGAATGCCAGTCATTGGGGTACTCATTATGGTGAGATGCAATCACTGGGACACCCATCACAGAGGAGGGTCAGACTGTGGGATGCCTGCTGGAGTACTGCTGCAGCAAGGTCAGAGATTCCTGGAGTTGAGACGGCATCGGCGACTAAAGGAGAGAAAGAAAGGGGAGAGAAAGAAAGTGGACTCCTGTTCGAGGTTGAGCAGAAGCCGTTTATTGGGTGTCATCCAAGGGCTTTTATCCCCAATCTCTGCAAAGTCATCATCACAGAAACCCCTGCTGCTATGGTTACACAAAAGGTAGCATTTGCCTTTCACATGAACAGGTCTAGGTGCACACAGGATACCCCCCACTCTCAAGCAGATGTATTTTTCAAACATGAGGAAGAACATGAGGTTCTTATCCATTTTCTATATACCCTTAATTGTTTACAGCTACATAATCTTAAAATGACATTGTTCAATGCTTACACCCAAAACCAACATAATGATATACTACCTTTTGCTATTCTATGCTAATTCAAACTAGCTTCTATTAAAACAACTGCTGCTATGGTTACACTCTCCTTACACCATCTGGCCTAATTCCAACTTCACTGGCCTCCTTGAATCAAACTAAACTAACCTTGAATCAAACTAAACTAATCAAATTAAACTAACCAATAAAATGGTTACTTAAATTTTCTTCAACGTATATAAACTATTTTCTAAAACCTATATATATAAATTTCTAAAATTGCATTAAGAGAACCTGTCACCTGCACAAAGGCTCTTCCGTGTGACTCAAAGTTGAACTTAAGTTGTTTAAAAGCAAAAACCACAAACCGTGGAAAATGGGAACAATAGACTTCCAAGTTAGCTGTGTTCATTCCGGTTTCAGAGTCCTATGTTAGTGCTAACAGGAGCTTTCTCTGGTTGCAGTGCCAAGTGGAAAAGGAGGGAGGGAATGGAGTCAACATCTCCCGAACACATCCTAGTGGTCTCAGGGTCAATGTCCCTTTCTGATCTCTAATGCTCTGTGGGCCTCCATGGCTGGCTCCAAACATCTCTTCCTTTTTTATTTTTAAGCATGAAACCATGGAACTCCGTGTTGAACTGAGGTATGTTCTTCTTTAACACTCTGAAGATGGTAGGAAGTAGACACAGCAACAAAAGAATCACTGCTCCACAAATTCCCACATTAATGAATATAGACATCAATGATTTTTGATCAATGAATAAAGAGAAATTATTAAATATAGAACGGGTCAATTTGGTAGACCAAATTTGCTTTTCAGCAACCATAATGTCTTGAATTTTCTGATGAAATTTAGTAAGGTCTATACTCAAGTCCGAATGATTCCAAATTCCAAGAATATGGCTTTTAATTTTGTACCATGTGTGGACAGATGCATTTACCTCTAAAGGAGTGAGGCACATCCATTTAAACTCAGAGTACCATCAAAGAGCCAACTTAATTTTTAAAGTCACAAGTTCTTGTCCTATAGATAGAACCACTTCTTCCAAAGCATTAACTTTGCTATCTAGCTTCTGTTCAATAATCTCTTGGGTAGCTAAGGCTATAGAGACATTTTTAGATAACTGATCAGTGAAGGTAGCTGTGTATACCTCCTTAGCTAATGCCACAGCTGAAACTGCTACCAAAGTAGCAATAGCTATTAGGGCTGTAATTCCCAAGATGAAAGTAGCTAGAAACCTTTTTTGTCTTTTCTTCAAAAGAGAGTTAACCTCATACAATGTTTATAAACCGTACTCATTATACCAGTGAGATGAAAGCTGTACTGGAACCATTAGATAAGGAGGTTGTTTTAAAATTACAAACCTTCATAAGTTAAACAATTTGTGAGAATACAATTTTGACAAGATATTGAATACACATCATTGCAGCGATTAATTTTTACAGTATGATTTTCATTCTGTACAAGAAAAACATAAGGAGATTGTAAACAAGTTTTTATTTTATAGGTATGAATTCCCCCACGTGGTCGGACTACAACAACTTGTTTTAGGGCAGCAAGAGCCCTCCATAAGTCAGATTGAACAATTTGTTTATTACCGATAGTAGTTGTTAATATCAGGGGTACCCATTCATTAATATGCCACCTAGCAGGGGATGGAGTGAAAGTAGTAAAGTAGGGTCATTAATTAAGACCCCAGTCACTAATAGACAGTCCACTTTAGATCCATAAACACACTCTCTCCACTTTGGGTACCCAATGTCTCGCTGGATGAGTAGCCAGTGCTTCTCGGTGTTATTGGGAGAGCAGATGGTCATGGTGCAGTGCTTCTCGGTGTTATTAGGAGAGCAGATGGTAACGGTGCCGTGCTTCTCGGTGTTATTAGGAGAGCAGATGGTGATGATGCTCTTGTGGCTAAAATGGGATCAACTTCTCCAGGCATCAGCATTTCAATCCACCAATCTTCTCTATAATTGCTCTAAGTTGAACTGTCAGTGATTAAATAATTGAGAGAAGACATTAAACAAGAAGCTCTATAATTATTAAAGGCCCTGAATTATCATAAAACAAATGGGAGGTGAGCAAGAGTGTCCTTCATAGGAAAAATTATTATTAATAACATGTTTGGTTTGAGTATAAAATAAAGCAAGTTCCCTATAATCAGTTAATGCTTCTTGCCAATTGTCACTAGTTTGGAACAAAGTTTGAAATTGAAACATATCATAAGGAACAATTATATTGTGCACATCATGTCCAAATAATTCAATACTTCTATGCCTCCCTTTGGTTATAAGTAAGGCTACTAAGTAAGGATAAGAAGCCAATATTTTCTTAGATGACACTGGTAGATGGAGCTATTCCATTGGTCCTTCTTGCCACATACGTCCTGTGGAAGTATAGAGAGTGGCCAGAATAATTAAGTCCAAGGTAGGCGGTAATCTATTCTTTTAACATTTTGAGACTTAATAGCCTTTTCCACAAGGGACAGGGCTTCCTTGGCCTTTGATGTTAGAATTCTCTTAGAATTGAGAGAAGAATTCCCCCTGTAAAATGTTGAACAAAAGTTTCAAGTCCCCTGTGGTAATATGCAAATAAGGTCTAATACAATTAATATCCCCAACAATATTTGGAAATCATTTAATGTCACCAAGTGATCTTTTTGTAATTGTAAAGTTGGTAACTTACTGTTTGTTTAACACATGGCCGAGATATGTGAAAGGAGGATTGATTTGAATATTTTGGGGGGAAATTTTTAGACCACAATCAGTTAAAGGAGTCACAGTTTCATTAAGAATATTATGTAAAAGGACACGATACTCGTGAACCAGCAAAATATCATCCATATAATGGATTCAATAGAGACTAGGATATTGACTTTTAATAACTTGCAAAGCTCCATCTACATACTTTGACAAAAGGTGGGGCTGCTTTTCATCCCTTGTGGCAGGACTTTCCATTGAAATCTTAGAAATGTTTGTTTTAAATTTTTGGAGGGTAAACTAAATGTAAATCATTTACAATCCTCTGGGCTTAAAGGTATAGAAAAGAAACAATCCTGTAAATCAATGACTATAACATTAAAGTTAACATGTATAGCAGCAGGAGATGGTAATTCAGGCTGCAACCCTCCCATGGCTTCCACGGTAGCGTTAATAGCTCTTAAATCCTGTAAAAGTCTCCATTTACCAGATTTTTTTAAATGACAAAAATAGGAGTGTTCCAAGGGCTAGTAGAAGGCTTTATATGACCAGCCTCTAATTGTTGCTGAAGGTAGTTCTTTAGCTGCCTTAAGTTTCTCCAAGAGCATGGGCCATTGTTCCACTCAAACTGGTTTTTTGTCTTTCCAGGTAATAAGATCGGCAGTTTCAGGAACAACGGCCCTTAGGATAAATTTGGATAGCCAATGCCAGCTCGATCTGTCTTTTCATTTACTTGGACAGGTTCCTGCACTCCCTATCCAACTTGACCAAGTCCCTTAAAGGGATCACAACCCATTTGTAGCATTTGTGCTGAGACTTTGTCATTAGAGCTATATAAAAGCATGCCCATTTGAGAAAGAATGTCTCTTTCCCATAATGTAAAGGGGATAGATGGAATGATGTGTGGGCAAAAAGTTTCTGAAGCCTCATTGTCTGTCCAATTTAAAATTTGAGAACATTAGTCACTGAGGGCGCTTGACCAATGCCTGTAAGTCCCAAAGGAGCCATTTGAGTTGGCCAGGAAGCAGGCCAATCCTTCCTGACAATACAGGAAACCTTGGCTCTGGTGTCTATCAAGACTTTAATTTTAACTCTTGTATATATAAATCTTTTAGAGGTCTGGAATTAGTAACCACCTGAACCCCAAAAGAAACATCACTAGAACCAAAACCAGAGTCACCCCTAGGCAGGTTAATTAAAGTTTTACCTGCTTTATGATAAGGCAGGAGAAGCAACTGGGCTATTCTCTGATCTTTGTTAAGCTGCACAGTTTTGTTACGGGGAGTGACAAGCACCTGGATTTCTCCTGTGTAATCCGAATCCACCACTCCAGGAATAATGGAAATTCCTTGTAAGGACAAGGAGCTTCTGCCTAATATTACACCCACTATTCCTTCCAGGAGAGGCCCCTAAACTCACATTGGAATAGTGGTTCCCGGACACCCAGGTTTTAATATTTTTGTGGTGGAGGAACAGAGATCCAGTCCTGTGCTCTCTGGAGTTGCTCGAATGAGCTCTGCAATGGAACAAAAGGAATGAATGGGTTCATAGTGGAGGCTGCCCCTATTGTTATCTGGGGCTGGAGCTGGCCCCTCTGGCCGTTTCCCTGAACCAGGATGACTTGTTGCTGAATTAAGGGAGTGCCATTTTTGTGAAATTTCGCCCGACACTCTTTTGTCCAATGATAGTCTTTTTGATATTTAGGATACAGTGTTTTTGATCGAGTAGCCCACGTATGTGGCAATGTTGGGCCTTGTAAACTAACCTTACCTTGCCTAGCAGGACAGTTTATGCTAATGTTTCTGACTTGACCACAGTTAAAGGAAGACTTTAATGAGATATTCTTTTGCTTGTTATCACCCCGCATTTCTTGAACAATCTGAGAAAAGTTTTCTCCTTTTAAGGCGATGGCTATAGCCATGCCTTGCATAAAAGCCGGACTTACTTCTGTACATTGTCTAACATAATCAGTTATTTGTCCAGTTTTTCTTACTTGTCTAATCAGGGCCTGGAAAGTGTTATTAGCATTTTCAAAAGCCAATTGCTTAATTAAAATTTCTTCTGCTTCTTCATTAGAAATTACCCGGTTGACAGCGGTTGTCAGTCTGGAGAGAAAAATACTCATAGTTATCATCTTCCTTTTGTTTTATTTTAGACAAGGAGGAAGTTTGAGTAGAATTAGTAGGCATTTTTTTTCAAGCAGTGACAGCACAGCGATTTATCTGAATCAGGACTTCTCTAGGTAATATCGCTTGGCTAGTATTTGTAGCATACAACCCAGTTCCTGTAAGCATATCTTTAACAACAGCAAATGTACCTGACTGATGATTTTGATTTTGAGCTATATGAATTTGAACTTGGTCCTCTTATCCGGTTCTCCACAGTAAATAGCCTCCTCCGGATAGACAACTCTTAGCCAATTGCTGCCAATCAGGGGCAGTCATCCAGCGAGCAGCAAACTGATCCAAAATAGTAACAGCATAAGGAACCAAAGGACCATATTGTGAGCATGCCTCTTTTAGTTCTTTTTACCAATTTGTATGGCAGAGGTTCCCACTGAGTTGTTTCTACTCCGTCATATTGGTGGAATAAAGCACTGGAAAATATTCTGATAGACTGAAATCTTCTTCCTTCTCTGCCTCTGCTCGAGCACCCTGCATACCAATTAGAAAGGGGGGAATACAACCGGGCGCAGAATCTGAGTTTCTCACCTTTACCTTAGGAAGGGGAGCTTTCAAAAAAGGTGCATTAATATTATTATCAGAATATTTTTGTTTATGGTATTTCACTGCTTCATTTTCTAACTCAGCTTTATCCTATGAAGATAACTTGCCATCATATAATGGAGATGCTGAAGCAGTGGTGAAAAGAAAACTCTCCTCATCACCGTCAGTGACCTTTTTGGAAGGAAATTTCACATAGTCATGCTGTGGATCTAAAGCATCTTTAACTAAATTCCACAAAGCAAAAGCATCAGATGGCACTTCCTCAGAACCATGCTGTGTGTAATACAATTTTAGTTCTTCCCCAAATTTGGCCCAGGTATCCAAATTTACCATGCCTTCTTCAGGAAACCACAGTCATTGTTTCTGAACAAAATGCAAAAAATGAGCTAAATCATTAGAAGATACCTTAGTTCCACGTTTAGAAAAAGTATTCATTAATATACTGATAAACATTTTTTGTTCCTTTGATTTGCTCTGGCCCATGATTATATCACAGATCTGGCTTCACAAAAACTATGCTTACCCATCCTCAATCTGTTTGTCTCTACAGAGGGGTCTGCAGCACCCTGGGTAAGATCCTGCCTTTGTGAAAAAGAGAAGAAAGCTTACCTTCCAGGTTCTTGTTCAGGCACTTCAGGGAGGCCAGAGATTCCTGGAGGTGAGATGGCGTCAGCGACTAAAGGGGAGAAAGAAAGGGGAGAGAAAGAAAGTGAACTCTTGTTCTAGCTTAATCATGAGCCATTTATTGGATGTTATACAAGGGTTTTTATCCCCAATCTCTGCAAAGCCAACATCACAGGAAACCCTGCTGCTATGGTTACACAAAAGGTAGCATGTGCCTTTCACATGAACAGGTTCAGGTGCACACAGGACACCCCCCACTCTGAAGCAGATGTATTTTTGAAACATGAGGAAGAACATGAGGTTCTTAACCAGTTTCTATGTATCTTTAATTGTTTACAGCTACATAATCTTAAAATGACATCATTCAATGCTTACACCTGAAACCAACATAATGATATATTACATTTTACTATTCTATGCTATTCAAACTAGTTTCTATTAAAACAATTGCTGCTATGGTTACACTCTACTAAAACTAGCTGGCCTATTTCCAACTTCACTGACCCCCCTGAATCAAACTAAACTAACCACACTTCTTCAATAAACTGGTTACTTAAATTTTATGCAATCTGTATAAATTATTTCCTAAAACCTATATCTATAAATTTCTAAAATCACATCAAGAGAAGCTGTGACCTGCGCTAAGGCTCCTCAAAGTACTCAAAGTTAAATTTAATTTGTTTTAAAAACAAAAAAACATAAA
>CAUYQG010290225.1:0-11062 GCA_963574415.1 Tarsius wallacei
GCCAAGTTGCCCAGGCGGGTCTCGAACCCGCGGGCTCAGGCAATCCACTCACCTCAGTCTCCCAAAGCGTGGGATTACAGGTTGAGCCACCGAGCCTGGCTACAATGTCTTACCAAGCTTCTGAAGTACAGGGCTACTCTAAACCATAGCAACTCAAGGACTAAACCATGTGGAGATTTTAAAAATGTCATACAGGCCGGGCTCGGTAGCTCAGCCTGTAATCCCAGCGCTTTGGGAGGCCGAGGTGAGTGGATTACCTGAGCCCGCGGGTTCGAGACCCACCTGGGCAACTTGGCGAGACCTCATCTCTACAATAAATCAAAAAAAAAAAAACAAAAACAAACAAAAAAAACTAGCCGGGCATGGTAGTGCACGCCTGTAGTTCCAGCTACTTGGAAGGCTGAGGCGGAAGGATCGCTGGAGCCCAGCGGGTCGACAGAGTGAGACTCCAACCAAAAAAAAAAAAAAAAAGTCATACGGTTATGCATTGCTTAATAACAGGACACGTTTTAAGACTGTGTGGTTAGGTGATTTCATCATCGTGGGAACATCCCAGATTGTACATACACACACACAGATGGTACAGCCCACTACGCACCTAGGTCAGACAGTGTTTGTAGCCTCTGGTCTTCTGCTACAAACCTGTACAGCAGCAGGTCACTGTACTGATTACTTCGGCGACTGTAACACAATGGTGTCTGTGTGTGCAATCATATCTAAATACAGAAAAGGTACAGTAAAGACGCGAATTCTGATCTTACAGGACCAGTGTCACATATGCCCTTTTGGTGGCCAAAATGTTATGTGACACTTGACTGTATTTCCTTTTCAGAATTAGGTGGGGTGGAGGAACCGTGTAGGACAGAAATACAAAAAAGAGTCAGCACCACAGGGAAGCCCAGCCCGTACTCTGAGCGCTGGTGTACAAAAGCAACAAGGATGAGGTTCAGAGGTATCTTTATAAATCTAAATATCACTCGAAATGAAAGCTGGGCATCCGCTCAAATATGCTTGAAATGTTGTAGGAGCACCAGCATGTAATTCATTAATGTCAAAGGAGAACTTAAAAGAACACACTTGTTTTTCTCCTAGTATTGCCCTGATGAAAAAAACGATGCTAATCATAGTTTAAAACCCACCTTCAGATGCAAAATAAAGATTTTTTCCTAGAGTGCTTCTTTAACCTGCATATCTATATTTGACAGTCTTAATTTATCGCTCAGTGATTACAGAAGATATTATGGCTTCGATGTTACACATGAATGTCTAGAGTTCACAGAAATGTCTAGAGTTGGCAACTTGAGGTAGATAAGATAAATTCTTCAAAGCAGATCCCACCCTGCTGATTATGCACATAATACAACAGTGTGGGTTTCCCCGAACATAATGCTCCAGCCACAAGGGCCCACAGACTAAGGACCGAGTCCTACCTGAGCCCACCCACCATGAGGGCAGCACAAGCCACATGGACTCCAGTCACCCCTGAAGCACCCTCCCCTCAACCCGTTACGATGACCTCACATTCTTCCTACACTTAAGTCCAGCACCTCCACCTTATCTGCCAAGGGCTGGGTAGCCCAGGAATTGGGAGTTTATCTCCTTCTGGTCAAAGACATCAAAGACCGCAGTAGAATTATTAACTACCAAGCCCACTTCTAAACTGTTTGAATGTTCTGTGGCCTCTTTACAAGCACGTTAAACTTTATCCCTGCCCATCATTCCTCTCTTTAGCTTTGGGTCCCTTATCACACAGCCCAGAACCTCTGTTTCGGAAGGAAGAGGGAGGGGAGAGGCTGAGTGCCTGAATGTTTCCCTTTATTCTTTGGGACAACCCCAGGGAGGCATGATCTCTGCTTTACCGACACGGAAACTAAGGCTCAGAGAAGTTCTGCAATTTACTCAGAGTCACCCAGCAAGCAGGTGGCAGAGCAGCTTGAGCCCAGGTCTCCTAACTGTTCCCTGCAGGCTCCCTACTTGCAGTAACCACGAGCAGCAGGAGGAAGGAGAGCAGTGGGGCAGGAGAAGGCTTCAGGACTCGCTCACAGCCCTTGGGATCCAGCTCTTAACACTGGGGCTTAATTGCTTTATTGGAACAGCATTCCCAGGGGATCACACACCCATATTCAAATGTAAACATAAAAATGCATTACTAACCAATTGGGTATATTTTTCATGAATGCAAATCACTAAAAGCAGTCTTTATCTAAACTGTATGTACTCAACAGGCATAAAATTGTATACGTAGGGTTAAACCTCTCAAACAATATCCTCTAGAAGTTTCCCAAAGATAAGGATTAGATGACATTCTACATTTCTTTTGAATGTGCTGTAGCTCTTTGTATATCGCTATATACTCCAGAGAGCTATGTATTTTTATGAATGCATATTTTTATTTATAAAGAAAGACTGTGAGTCTAGGAAAAGTTAATAGAGTTCCTTAATATTACATAATCAACACCACAGACTCTGTGAGGAGTGAATATTATACATAATTGTAATATGTGTATTTCACATCTCTACAAGCTCCTAATTCCTGACACTTATTCAGACTTTAAGCCTTTATCCTGTTTCTTCTTATTGTTCCAAAGTGCCTACTACATAGTAGCCAGTCTATAAACTTTTGCTGAATGAAATATAACAATTTCAGGCTAGATGCAGTGGCTCATGCCTGTAATCCCAGCACTTTGGGAGCCCAAGGTGGGAGGATTGCTTGAACCCAGGAGTTCGAGACCAGCCTAAGCAACAGAGTGAGACCTCATCTCTACAAAAAAAAAAAATCAGCTGGATGTGGTGGTACAGGTCTATAGGACCCAGTTACTTGGGAGGCTGAGGCTGGAGGATCACTTGAGCTCAAAAGTTAGAGGCTGTGGTGAGCCACGAACATGCTACTGTACTCCAGCTTGGGTGACAGAGTGAGATCTTATCTCTTAAAAAACGAAACAAAAAATTCACCAAAAAAACCCAACAATTTCAATGTAATAAAGTAATCTGCCATTATTTATAATGGAACTTTCCTTTTGACTAACACTTTTTTTCAATCAGTAAAAAAAAATACATAAAAACATTCCATGGATATCAAATGTTACATCAAATACCTTGTGCGAGTCCTAAGGCTCTTTGAACAACTTCCTTAAATGATGTAATATCTTTCTCCCAAAAATTGGACTGTGTGTCACACTTGTATGCCTTCGAGAGACATTGGAATGCCTGAGGAAAGAGAGGGAAAAACATTCAGAATAACAAATAGAAGTCACATTTCAAACTCTGTTTCCTGGAAGTCACATGGAACTAATTCCAACACGAAAACAGCATGTGTGTTGCACAACACAGGCTCAGCTGTTTTCTTTCTCTCTCCTTTTTTTTTTTTTTTTGAGTTGGAGTCTCACCCTGTTGCCCAGGCTGGAGTGCAGGGTCATGCTCATGGCCACCGCAGTCTTGACCTGCTGGGCCCAGATCCTTCTGTCTCAGCTTTCCAAGTGGCTGGAACTATAGGCGTGTGCCATCATACCCACTAATTTTTTTGATTTACTGTAGAGACAAGGTCTCACCAAGTTGCCCAGGCTGGTTTCTAACCCCTGGGCTCAGGCAATCCTCTCGCCTCTGCCTCCCAAAGCGCTGGGATGAGAGGGATGAGCTACCGTGCCCGACTTCGGCTATTCTCATCAAAGAGTAGGGATGCCATGCAACAGCAACAAGTGGTTATGAAATCAGACAGACACACTGGACGGGGATGCTTCCATGTGACCAGGAAAGCATAAAGGCCGGGTTGGAAATTAGTATCTGTAATGTACAGAGTTTCTCAATGCTCACTGACTTAGGAAACCCATTTAGAGAATGAGGTGTGCACTTGGTTAAAACAATGGGATTGTTAGTAGGTGTGTAATCTCAGGGGTTTAAAGCACTCTCTTCCAAGTCCTTGAGGGAGAAGGCATGGAGCAGAGCATTCTGGGTACCCTTAACTCCAACAGGCAAGTGAGCACATAACTCAGCAGCCATGGCAGGACAGCCGCGGGAGTGTGTGTGCTGCAGGTGATGTGTGTCTTCTGGGCTGACAGGGCAATGGGAGAAGCCAGCTGTGCGGACCGAGGGAGGAGAGAGCGGGGAAGAATCCCACAGATGAGCTGGACTATGGCTAATTGCAAGCCCACGCAAGGAGTATATTTGATTTGCTGTGGATGTTTTGAAAAGAAACACACAACCATTATTCCATTATTCTGGAAAGTCTGCGCTCCTTTAGGTTTTAAGATAAGAGGCTAAGGCATGGCCAGAGTATAGCTGGTATTCCTCCGCCAGGGGAGAAAGGGCAGGGTGGCCTTTGTGAAGCCGTGGATGTTCGGACTTTAGACGTCCTTCTCGACACCCTGGCTGGCTCCCTCATCTTTCTCTCTCATTGTCCCTGTCACAGCTGAGCACTCTGTGCTCTGGCGTCCAGTCGGCCTCAGTTTCTAGCAATGAATCTGCAAAGAGGGTGTCGAGGAACTACCAAGAGCAGCTGGTATTTGCATCCATGACATGCAGACCGAGTAGGGCTGGCTGCTTCGAAAGGCCCCTTTGCAGGAAACACAGAACAACTAAGACAAATTCATGGGAAGAGAGGGGATGCACGTGACAAGCCTTAACTGGCCATAATTCCAAGTGCTTGTGTCAAGGGCTCTGAATCGAAGCTGAACTTGAGCGCACTGACCTTACCTTTCAGATGGTTAAGCTCATCCTCCACCCACCAAGAAAGAGACCTGCCACCCACATGTGCACATGAAGGTGTGACCCAGCAGGACGGTGGGACCCACCTTCTCGTTGTCATCGGGCTGTGTGCTCTGCCCGTTTCCATGGACCTGGGCATACAGCCTCCAGATTTCTCCATCATTCGTCACCCTTGAGGTCACTCTGCCCAGTAGCTCCTGCAGCTTTCCTTTGAGGCTGGCTGCGACATCTCCACTCCGGTCGGCCATCCCATCAGTCACTGCTCTGACCAGAATTTTAAGGACCTTAAAAGATGCACAGAAGCAGCTGGTGAGCTAGAATCCAACAGACATGACAAAAAGCACGGAGCCACCCTCTCCAGCATCTGTGACAGTGACAAATCTTGGGAATCCTGTTGGAAGCCAGGCCCCTTGGGCCCTCTCGAGACTGATGGCCTCTCTGGACATCCCTTCACATCCTCCAGGGAGGCTGCTCTTTCACAGACCCTAACCTCAGGCGAGTCTCTTCTCCCTCGGAGCATTCTCCCAACACTCGGATCCACACCCACAGCCCCTCGTCTAGTTCTGAGTGGGCCCAGCCAGTGTCTGAGCAGCTCCAGCCAGATCTCTCTCCGAGCTCCAGGACTGTGTGCCTCAAGACCTCCCGGTGGGTCCCATCAACCGCTCAGGAGTGAGGCAGAGTCCTCAATGCCCCTCCTCCTGTGGTCTTCAGGTAAGCCTCCACACACAGGTCCCAGAACCAAGGACCCAGCAGCAACCTTGATCCTCACCCTCCCCTTCTGCCCCGTCTAACCGACTGGAACAACATTCCTCGTGAGTCCCAGATGCAGCCTCTCCTACCTTAGCTCAGGCCTCATTCGCTCCCGTCTGGACCGTCGCAAGAACACTGGTCCTCCTAATCACTGAACGATAAACTGCTCATGCGTTTACATCAGGCATGTGAGGTTCTAGAAGGCATCTCTGCTCTCCCAACCCCCCTGGGCCGGCTCCCACCTAGCGACTTCTTGGCTCTCTTGCTCTTAGTCCTTATACATCTGAGCCCAGATGCTCTGGATGTGGACAGATGATGGAAGTGCGCCCTGCGGGTTGCACAGCAGCAAGGCGCACCTGCCAGGTCTGCATTAGGCTGTGTAACACGGGGGGCCCCTTGGAGGCACCGAAAGTGCACCCTCAGGCTTCCCCTTGCTTGCTGGGGGGCAGGCAAGGGAGTCCGCATGAGAGCACCCCAAGGATCCCCACGCCCCACGGCCCCCCACACCCCACAGCCCGACAGCACTGGCAGCGGAGCTTGTTAGAAATGGGAATCCTGGGCTGGGCTCAATGGCACAGCCTGTCGTCCCAGCGCTTTGGGAGGTCGAGGCAAGTGGATTGCCTGAGACTGTGGGCTCGAGACCAGCCCGGGCAACTTGGCAAGACCTCGTTGTGCTTGGTAGCGCTCGCCTGTAGTTCTGGCTACTTGGAAGGATCGCCGGAGCCCAGCAGGTTGATGCTGGGGTGGCCGTGAGTGTGCCACTGCACTCCAGCCTGGGCAACAGCGTGAGACTCCAACTCAAACAAAAAAGAAAGAAAAGAAAAGAAAAGAAACGGGAATCCTGGACCCAGATGCTGGTCCATCTTGAGCCAAAATTCTGCAATTCCAACAAGCTCCCGGGTGATGCCGATGTTGACAGTCCAGACCACACTCTGAGGAGCAGTGGCCCAAGACAGGAGCCCACATCTTTACTTTCACCATGAACTTCAGGGAGGGGACGACATTTCATCATCTGTGTCACCATGTTTAGCACAGTGCCTAGCACACAGCACAACTCAATAAACACTCATGCCTAAAGATGAACTTGAATACACCCCTTCCAGAGAGGGCAGCTGACAGGACTGCAACCATGCCACCACGCCTGTCTCCTCCCAGGTACTCAATCAGGCCCGAGGCCCTTCCGGAAACCGAACACTTTTAGGAACATGAGCACAGACGTGTGGTCCTAATCACACAGTGATAAAGTGGACAGGAGAACACTCACGTCTGCTTTGTCCTTCTTGTTTGGACAAAGTACACCATCTCCACCCATATATTCACACTGCAATCCCACATGTGCACTTTTAAATCTAAAAGGAACGACATTCACATTACAAGCCCCCTGGTGGCTTTAAATCTGAAAGTAACGATGCAGAAGGAGCGGGATGGATGCGAATGGCTTGTTTCCAGTGATCGTTCTCTAGGTATGTCAGGGATGAGCATGCTTTGAGAGGCGTGGCCTATTCAAATAAAACAAGCCAAATGAGTGACACTTGGCTTCTTCTGGGACCGCACATCTGGCCCAGCCTCCTATCTCCCCACTTTAGCCTTCCGAGGAGAAAACGGTGTGAGAAGAAGCTTGTGGTCCTCTTGCCAAAAAAAATGGGGAGCTGCAGCGCTGGAGTTTGAGAGGGAAAAAGCTGATAAAGTGTGCGAGCCTGCGTGTGTGTGTCTGGGGGTGAGAAGGCAACTGCAGAAGGGTAAAATGTCTGTCAGGGGAGCAGAGAGGAAAAGGAAAAGGAACAGTGGGTGGGGCAGCTGCTGAGGCCTCGGCCCGATGCCTGCACAGATCCCACAAGAGGGGGGCAATAGCCAACATGCCCACCGCCCGCCGTCTGTGTTCAACAGCCAGTTAAACAGCTGGCTCTGGAGCTTAGAAAAGAATCAATAGGGAGGGTCCCTCAGGGCCACGGTAGGTACTGCCTAAAGAGATTATGAGGGCAAGAAAAAGATGCAATCTTCAGAAACACACATTTAAGAAGACAGCACTTGCACAGAACTCACTCATAGCCAGAAAGGTAGGAGAAAGTGATATCACGGAAACCAAGGAAGGAGAAAGTCACAAGGAAAGTGCATCCACAAAAGATCAGGAATGGAAGATTCCGTTGGATGTGGCAATCACAAGAGTTACTGACTGTATTCAGAACCAAGGGCACAGGAAATATAATGATTTTAGACAAGAAGTTTACAAAGAAAGAGAAAAACACAAAAACCAAGGCAACTATTAACATCATGAAAAACAAAGGAAGGAAAAAAACCACAGTTATAGTTTCCTATAATGCCATCTGCATGTGATTTGCATATGCATATATTAATAATGAATATTCATTTAACCACAAATATTAAATTAAATGTATTAGAAAAATAAGAAAGGGAAGTCATGGAACTGTGGTGGAAGGGTTAAGTGCTCATTTACTACAACAGGAAGTCAACAGATAATGCCTAATTTCTGTTAATAAAGATAGCAATATTATATAGCTATTAAAATGAAATGTACAAATGTACAAATAGCAGAAGAAATACTAAAGTATTTCTCCTTTTGAGAGAAGGATCGTGAAGAGTAAGGGAGGGTAGAGCGGGAAACTACTGTATTTTGTAATAAGCCTTTTACTAGCACTTAACTTGTAAAACTACATGCCTGTGTTATTTTAATAAGAATGTAATTTAAAAATAGAGAAAAAAGCAAACATAAATACATTCAAATATTGGCAAAAATTTAAAAAATGATGACACGTGAATATTCATTTATGAGGCTTGTCCATGTCCCATGAGGTGGTCACCCTGGGGGTGTGTGGGGCTCGGTGACAAGAAGAGGGCTGGGAGGGCCTTGGGAGTCTGGGGAGTGTTGGAAGCTTCTGACTCTCCCTCTGATGCTGGTCACACAGGTGTGTTTTCATGATAACTCATACATTTACTTATGATCTGTATGTACGTAATATTTCAACTAAAAAGTTAATTTAAAATAAGAAAACCTCATGAACTGAGGGGAAAAAATATAGTTATTTAAATACATTAACAAATAAAGCTATTATATGCAATCTTAAAAAGTGGTATTAGAGTGATAACAATTATTTTAACAAAACGATTAGCATAATTTTGTAATTTACTGGCTAATATTACCATTTTTATCATTCCCACTAACTAGTAAGTCAGAAAAATAAAATTCTAGCTATCCAGACTGACTACAAAAGCAATAACTACTAATGTATATTCAACCCTTCTTCAGAAAACAGATATTTGTAGGTTAAGAGGCGCAAAGCGCGTCATAATAGTATTTCCTTGAGTAAATGAGTCACCCATGAGTACAATCTCCCCTTGGGCCGTCTACAAAGTATCAGCATTGCACACCTTTGCCTCATCAAAAGTGAAAACAAATTTAAAACAGGTAAACGTTCTTATCCACTATTATAGGTAAATGGTTATAATTAACTCACCAGCAACAAATCTAAGTTATACATTCCTATGTACTTAGTAAGTGGCTGAAGAATGAAGGTTTGAGATTTTAGAGGTGGAACAATTTTGGGAAAGAGGACCCAAGACAAGGCCATGGGGATGGGTTGCCCACAGGAAACAAAGGCAGACAGCATCGAGTCCAAGCACCGGAGGTATCATCGACCTCAACCCATGTTCAAGAACAGCTAGACCTGGAGGGGCAGGGAGGCCTCGCAGCCGGCTGAAGAGTGCCAGGATGCTGGTCAGGATCAGTGATGAGCACAGCCTGTTCCATCACTGAACCGAGGAGCCAGCAGACATGGAAGAGCTTTGTAAAGCAGTTCAACCTAGAAATGATCTTGCTGCCACTGAGGTTCCACGACTTGTCAGAGGAGGACGTGAAGCCCTCATCGCTGGCTGCTCACTGCGCCCCCACTCTTTCGCTCACTTCTGTGCTTTCAAATGGTTCAAAACAGACCTCAAGGAAAGCAGAATCCACCACCATCCATCAGCCCTTGGCATTCCCTACGACCTCTGCTGGGACACTCACTATGCCATGCCATGCCAAGCACATGGCTTACCTGGTCTCATGAAGTTCTCAGCGGGTACTTTATGACCCACATATCACAAATAAAAACACTGAAGCCTGAAGAGGTAAAACCAACTTTCTCAGGGTCACACAGCAAATGAATCGTGAAGCTAGGTTTTGAACACCAGAGAGATCTGACAAGGACGATGAGACAGTGACCATGTGGCAGGTAACACACATCTCATATGCAGCCCTGCCCGTGAGCCAGGCGCTCTATGAGCACAAACAATTCACCCAGTGACCCACAGGGAGGTGCTGTTGTCCATGCACTCTGCAGGCGAACACGCTGGAGCACAGACGTGTCACCCCCCCCACCCCGAAGGCGGACTGGAACTCTCAGTGAGTCCCAGAGCGTGCGCTAAAGCACTTGCTATGTTAACTTACAAAGCACAGCTCCCAAAAAGCAAAAACAAAAACAAAGTAAATAAATAAATGAAACAAAGAATAAAGCATAGCTCCCAACAAAACAAAAACAAAATTAAAAAATAAAAATAAATCAAAGAAAAAAAGCACAGCTCCCAACAAAACAAAGACAAAAACAAAATTAAAAAAAAAAATAAAGCAAAGAAAAAAAGCACAGCTCAACAAAACAAAATTTAAAAATTTTTAAAAATAAAACAAAATAAAGCACAGCTCCCTCCTCTATTACGCCTTCCTTTCTAGTAGGTTCTTTCACAGTGGAGACATTTCTCTTTTATGATATATGTACACTAGGAACTTTTATCATTTCATTGTCATTGCTTTGCTAAATCGTGAATAAACCAAAACCACTATGTTACTACTTTTGTAATTTATTTTTTTAATTAAGATTTTAAGACACACCTAAACTAAATAAAAAAAGAAATTTCCCACTGGTCCATTAACCGAACACAAGCACTACTAACAATAGAGTGAATTTCTTTCTTTTGACTATGTGAAAGTTACTTAAGGCACTAATACTATGCAAACTGTTTTGCCTTAACTTTTTCACTATAACAATGTTATAAAATGTTTTTTACATGCTTTTAAAATATATCACTTTAAAAGATTCAAAATATTCTGCAGGGTTGATAGATCATAAATAGATCATCTATTTAACAATTCCCTAGCTTGGCTCACATCTGAAATCCCAGCATTTTGGGAGGCAGGAGTGAGAGGATCACTTGAGACCAGGAGTTTCAGACCAGTCTAGGCAAAATAGCAAAACCTCTTCTGTACGAAAAATAAAAAAAATTAACTGGGCATGGTGGCATGTGCCTACAGTCCCAGCTACTAGGGAGGCTGAGGCGGAAGAACGGCCTAAGCCCAGGAGGTCATGGCTGCGGTGAGCTGTGAGCATGCTACTGCACTCTAGCCTGGGCGATAGAGTGAGACTCCTGACTCAAAAAAAAAAAAAAATTCCCCTGAAGTTAAAGCATTAGCCTTTTCCACGTGCTGCCACTGCTGTTAGGAGTGTATAAGTAACACTTGAGTCCATATCCTTGTGCTTAAAGTATGCTCTAAAAGGGCTAAATCATATTAGGTATTAGAGTACTGCTCTACCTCAAAACGTCATTTTACTACATGTTATCA
>CAUYQG010290227.1:0-41247 GCA_963574415.1 Tarsius wallacei
CTAGGGAAGGAGAAAAACATTTGAAGGGAAATGTGGTAACCAAGACAATCGGAAAAGCTTACAAAGAAAGCCGGGGGAATGATATCGCAATTCCCCTTCTGGGAATATACTCGGAAGAACTCAGGTCACTCTATAAAAAAGCACTCCTATTTCTAGAGTAAGGGTGACATTTTCTGTCCTACCTTTTTCACTAAATAGATTGGAAAGCAAATCCTATCCAGACGTTAACTCAATTGCCGCAAAAGAACTTCCTGAATGCTTTTTGTGAAAGAGGATCATGGTCACTTGAAATGTCTGGGAATTCAGGAGCAAAAACAGCAAGCCTAGCTTTGGAAAATTTTATAAGGAACACAGGTTTGTGCTCAAGCTCTGAAGCAAATGACATTAACCCAGCACATCATCCTAGAAAATGCTTGCCAGCATGGATTTCATTGACATATTTAGAACAAATTAGTCTCATCTGTATTGTGTCTCCAAATTGCATCATCTCGTCACTTCATTAAAAATGCTCCAATTAAGGGGAAGAAAAAAAGTTCTTGTAGGATAGCTCTCTGTACATATTAGTCTGATGCTTTCAAATTAGAGACCAAGTCACAGGTCCTTGTTACCATGAGAACCACAGCATTTCTCCAGCTGTTAAAATTATTAACTCGAAGAACATGCATCTTCTTAAACTCTGCCTGTTATTTATCTACTGTTCTGTGGGCTTGACTGTGCCTAGAGTGAACTCTATTAATCACCAGTTGGAGAAAGTACGAGGACTGCAGGAGAGAAAGCAGCCTTGCCTTTCTTCCTGTCGGGAGAGGGAAGCAATGGCAATTCATTTTCCCATTTGGCTCCATCTTTCTTGAAGAGGAGAGAAGGGAACGGACTGAGAGGCCTGGAGTGAAGACAGTTTGGAGGGGCCCAAAATGATGTGTAGAGATGAGCAACACCAGCTGCCAGTGATATGCAAACCATCTCAGCTGCTGCAAACGTAGGGAAGGAGGATTAGTGACCAGAGGTCTCCTTCCTCTTGCCTGGTGGATTGAGCTCTGGGTCCAGACTCCTCATCTAAAAATGAAGACTAGGAATCATAAACTAGAATATGTATATTACCTTATACTGTAAAAGACATTATGTCCTTTAATCTACTATAAATGGGTTATGCTTCAGAGCCGTTAACTCTTTTAAACTGCTACGAAGCATATATTATCCCCAATTTACAGAGAAAGACACTCAGGCTTAGAGAAATTTTATAACTTGCTCAAGAAGCCAAGCTAGCAGGTGAAGAAACAGGATCGCAAACTTGAGATCAGTTTTCAAATCCCAGGCTCCCCATATAAAAACCTACGTGGATATCTATAGCAGCTTTATTAATAATTGCCAAAACATGGAAGCATCCAAGATGTCTTTCAGCAGGTCAATGGATACATAAATTGTGATACCTCTGGATAATGGAATACTACTCAGTGCTGAAAGAAAATGAACTCTCAAGCCATGAAAAGACATTGGCGGAAACGTAAATGCATATTGTTGAGTGAGAGAAGCCAATCTGGAAAGCCTACAAGTTATATGATTCCAACTATATGACATTCTGGAAAAGGTACTGAAAAAGATCAATGGTTGCCAGGGTTTGTGGGGAAGGGAGATTAGTAGGTGACGCATGGAAGGTTTTTAGGGCAGTAAAACTACTCTGTGTGAGACAGTAGTGGTGGATACATGTCGTTATGCATGTGTCCAAACCCACAGGATACACAACAGCAAGAGTGCACCCTACTGCAAACTGTGGACTCTGGGTGATAATGATGTGTCAATGTAGGCTCATCGATTGTCACAAATGTACCACTCCGCCATGGGACGTTTATAGTGGGGGGAGCTGGGCTTGTGTGAGGCCAGGGGATACATTAGAAATCGCTGTACCTTCTATTCAATTTTGCTCTGAACCTAAAATTTCTTTGAAAGAGTCTTAAAAAAACAATTTCTATGCTCTGTCCTTGTGACCACACTGCAGAAGAGCAAAAAGCTGTTGTGTAAAGGAAGATGGACACTGTGGTCAGACACATTGATGGAGAAAATAAAACAGAAGAAAACAAAGCAGCAGAAGCCGGTGGGCTCTGTAGGAGCCAGGGTCCAGGGCCTGCAGGAGCACAGAGCCTCCTTGTCAAAAGCCCTGGCCGGGCTGTCACTCCTTGCTCAGTTTGGCTATGGTCATTCCCTTCTCAAGTCTTGCAGTACATTTCCCATGTGTACTTCTTATGGTAGACCCATTCTAAACGATTTTTAAAACTAAAGTCTAGTGGAGCCCGGGCTCGGTGGCTCAGTCTGTAATCCCAGCACTTTGGGAGGCTGAAGAGAGAGGGTTGCCAGAGCCTGTGGGTTCAAGACCAGCCCGGGCAACTTGGTGAGACCTCGTTTCTACAATAAAAATCAAAAATATTAGCCGGGTGTGGTAGAGTGTGCCTGTAGTTCCGGCTACTTGGAAGGCTGAGGCAGAAGGATCGCCGGAGCCCTGCAGGTCAACGCTGGGGTAGCCGTGAGCGTGCCACTGCACTTCAGCCTGGGTGACAGAGTGGACTCCAACTCAAATAATAATAACAATAATAAAATAAAATGAAGTCTAACGGACATATAGAGAACTGCACATATCATGCCTGTATAGCGTAATGTGGTCTTGGAACCTGACCACACCATGCTCCCAGATCCATATAGAATCTTAACAGCATCCAGGGGCCCCTATTGTATCTTTTCCCGGCCACTGACTCTGCCCTGATTTCTAATATACCACTTTTACTTTCGCTTGGTTTTGAGCTTTCCATAACTGGAACCCTACAGTAAAGTCTATTTAATCTTCTTTGTGCTCAGCACTATGCTTGCCAGATATGCTTGTGTATAATTGTAGTGTGTTCATTCTCTTTGCTGCATAGTATTCCCATGGATGCATGAACCATAAGGTATTTTTTTCTTCTACCATTGGTGTCCATTTGGGTAGTTTCTAGTGTGAGACACTTAGGAATCATACCAATACAAACAGTCTATATGTTTCTGTGTCCATGTGTTTTGGGTGAAAACCTAGGAGTGGAATTGCTGGATCATGGAAAGTCTCATGTTCCACTTTCCTAGTTTAGTTGTAAAGTACTTTTGTATTTGATTCTACATTTGTGTAAATTAATACACACTTGGAAAAAATTTTGTGACTATTTTAATAAATTAGCCTGTGTTTTATGTGTCACGTGATATTAAAATGAGCCAGCTGGTGCCTCATTTTCAGCTGAAGCTGAAGAGGTTGAGAAGAAAGCCATTGGTAGCTAGTGCTTTGCATTCCCAGGTGAGGTTCTAGACTGCTTAGAAATGTTCTAGAATGCTAAAAACGGCAGGTAATGAGTCTTGTGCCTCTTAACTCAGCATCCACATGAACACCTCACAGGGTAGAAGTGGGTGAGTCCAGGACAGGGTTGGTCTAGCCCCCTCTTCCATGAGGAATGGGTGGGATGTTTAGGGAGTGAGCTTCAAGGAGACCACTCAGAAGGCTCCTATGGGTCTCCTGGGGTACAGTTTCTCAGAAGGCTGAGACTGAAGAGGGGTGGTGGTCCAGGGAGGTATTGTACCTGCTCTGAGAGCAGGACAGAGGTGTAGGTTTCCCTGGAACTGGCATAGGCTCAGTGGAAGGAAATACCTTCTAAAAGGGAGAAACCACAGCAGAAAGAATTTGGAGGAGGTGAAGGCTGTAGCCAGCCTGAGAAAGGGAATCCTGCCCAGTTAAGGAAAAAGGAGTCCTACAGGTCACCAGGAGGAGCTTGGGAGGGACCTACAAAATGATCCATGGGCGAGAGGTGGCTTTAAATTTCTACTATGGGCAGAGGAGCCAGCAGGTAGCACAGGGACCCTGACCAGTCTGCCCCTTCTCTGTCTTGGTGTCTTACTTTTTCTCCCAAATGGGAGGAGCCAAAGGCAGCCTCTGGATGGGAGAGGGAGGACTATGGCACTTGGCAGGGAAGTGGAGAATAATTCATTCCCTGCCATCCTGCCCATGCCCTCCCACCTTTTCATCCTGAAGCAAGTACAGCGGTGGCCAGAAGAGTTTAACTGTGTAAGCAGTTTGGAGTTCAACTTCCCATGTTTCTGGAATATTAACTGTTGAATTGAGATTACTTTTGAGATGAAATCGGTCACTGGATTTTTAGTTTGTTAGAGTGACCTGAGCAATTTGGGAAATCCTAGCTCTACAAACTGGGAGATGGAATACTGTGCTGGGGCTGCTCTTGGGGATGGCGATAGGAGAGGTATGGGGATGTTGAGGCAGACATGTCATGATGCAGGGCGGTGTTAGAAGCCTTGGGGAGAAAAGAACAGTGGTTATGTTAGCACTGGGGTTACTGACAGGGCTTACCCTCAGGGCTGGTTGTAGTGGCTTAACCCCGAGCTTCCCATTCTCCACATGGAGGGAGGCATCCACTCACATCATCCAGTGTGAATGTCTTCACTGGTGTAGTTCCTTGTACCCTGGGACCCTCAATTTGCGGTCTGAGCATACTAGGACTCAGGAAGAAAAGTGCAAATGACCCAGGCAGTTCAGATACAAGCACCCGGGCATTGACTCCTTAGGAAGCAAACATACTCAACAAGCTCATTTTGATGGGCAATTTTATGTGCCAATTTGACTGGGTTAAGGGATACCCAGATATATGGTTAAACATTATTGCTGGGTGTGTCTGTGAGGGTGTTTCAAGAAGAGATTAGCATTTGAATTGGTGCATTGAGTAAAACAGATGGCCCTCGCCAGGGTGGGTGGGCATGATCTAAGCCATGGAGGGACAAAATAGAACAAAAACACGGAGGAAGGAGGGATTTACCCCCCTTTTCTACCCTATCTCTTCATTTGGAACATCTCATGTCATCTTTCCTAACCCTCAGGCTGGGATTTACACCATCCACTCCCCTGGCTCCCAGTTCTTTGAACTTGCACTGAATTACCCCACTGTCTTTTCTGGGTCTCCAACTTGAAAACTCGAGGACAGTAAACCATGGGCCTTCTCGTCTTCCATAGTTGTGTGAGCCAATTCCATATATACATATACATACACATAGATAGTTCTCAATTTGTGATGAGATTACATCCCAACAAGTCCATCAGAAGCTGAAAATATGGTAAGTCAAAAATACATTTAATACAGCTAACTTACCGAATCATAGCTTAGCCTCACTTACCTTAAATGCGCTCAGAACATTCACATTAGCCTTTTGCTGGGCAAAATCATCTAACACAAAGCCCATTTTATAATAAAGTGTTGAATATCTCATGTAATTTATTTACTTTATTTACTGAAGTGGAAAAACAGAATGGTTGTATGGGTATTTGAAATACGGTTTCTCTGAATGCATATGGCTTTTTGCAACATTGTCAAGTTGAAAAATTGTAAGTAGAGTTATCAGAAGTCAAGGATGATGTCTGTGTGTGTGTGTGTCTATTGGTTCTGCTTCTCCGGAGAACCCTGACTAATACACCCACCATGCCCGAGTTCCTTGCAGAGGAGTTTCTTGAGTTGAATGCACCCAAGAGGAACGTTCAAGTTTGACCCCTGAACTTGCGAAAAATGAGCTATGAGCAGTGATTCTCAACTTGTGGTCCCCAGACCACTAGGGTGCGGGGGCCAGGGGTGAGACTATGCTCAGAGTTTGTGCAAGAGGTCCAAATAGCTCTATTCATCTTGAGACCAAGCACTGCCGGTAAATCAAGCTAGTAAAATGTGATATTGTGGATGGTACACAGCAGCTGTGTAATAAGACCACATTCTCTACATGCATTGTCAGACTTTTTGTAACATTGTGCCATTGTGCAATTCTCAGTCGCAAATATTACCATGCAAAGATTCAATACTTTCTTATTTTGTCTTTTTTTTAAAAGGGATATCCTTCAACCAGATGAGAGGAAAGAAATATACAGGATCACGATGCCATTGCATTATCATGAAAATGCCATTTAACAAGCATGCAGGTTGCCAGATAAAACTATGAGGTACTAGGGGGGATGAATTGAAAATTGTCATTTCATCAAACTTAGTGACAACATTATCTGCAGATCTTAGAAAAATCAGCTCAGAAAAATCCCCTAGTTGGTACTGATCCTCTCAGATAGATTGAAATCTTCCCAGGCTATTCCTCAGGGCTCATCAATCAAGGGCAGTTGTCATGGCGAAGCATTGAATAGATGGCTTCCATTTAATTATCTTCAGCCCTCTAGATATTGAAAGCACTTGGGGACAGCTGGCTGTGCTGGTCCCGGTCTCCCCAACTGAAATAGTTTTTGCTCTTTTCTCTCTCCACCTAGACCTGGAGGCAAGCATTTCTTTGTTTTTCGATAAATAAGTACCCAGTGCCCGTTATGTGCCAGGCACAGTGCTCCTGTCAAGGATGCCATTGTAAAAGGGTCAAGTCTGGACTCTGACTTCACACACTTCAGGCTGCCAAAAGACAGATGAACAGACAGTTGCAAAGGTGTTGAGTCTGTGCGTGTGCTGGGAAGAGGGTGCTTGAGCCCAGGAAGGTACCGGTAGGTGTCAGCCAAGTTGCTGGGAGATGGGTTATAAATAGTCAATAGTTCAGATGAGGGTCTTGACTCAGGAAGGAAGTCCAACTCCAATTCCTTCCAAAGCACTGCAGATATAGAGTGGGGAACAACCATCCAGGGACAGTAAGCAGAGGAATTGGAAGCCCATCTGCCGTTGAGAAGACACCAATGATGAGGAATTAAGTGATAAAAAGAGAACAGGGAGGAAAAGGGTCCTGGATGGTCCCTTGGGCAGTGTTGTGGTTTCTGTAGCTTCCAGTCATTTGATGTCAATGTCAGAGCACAAGCTTGTCCTAAAGAAGCCAAGTTAGGGTCTTTCCGCCTGCCCATTCATCCATTTGTTTACTTAGCAAAAGTTTTCTGAGTGTCTTTCTGTGCCTGTCTTGTGAGAAAGACGCACATTGAGCAAATAATTACATAAATGCCCATTTAGCCTTATGTGCGCATTATGCTCTCCAAAGTCCATGATCAAAGTGACATGAGAGGCTTGCCTAGGGCAGTGACACTCAGTCAAGACCTGGAGAGTAGGAGGGAGGGGCTACTGAGAAGAGGCAGGGTATGGGGTAAGTTTCCCAGCGAGAGGGGGAACCTGGCTGAGGACTTCACAGAGAGATGAGTGCTCAGCGGCAAAGGTTGATGGGTACCACATCACAGAAGGCCACTGGGACTTTATCCTAAGAATACCTGGATGATTTTGAAGGCATGGAATGCTATGAATAGATCTTCATTTTTAAAACAATCATCCCTGCTGCTGTGAGGAGAAGGCCATGGAGGAAGGCAAGAGAGGTGGGGTGGAAACGCATCAGAAGATGAATACAGTGGCCCAGGCAAGAGCCATCCCTCGGTGGTGTGGCCCCCAGAGTGCTAGGGGAGGTAGACAGTGGTGGTCATCTTCATCTGGTGTCAGAGCTTGAAACACTTCCATCTCCATGGGCACGTGAACATAGGTTCACTTCTTGCACATAACAATGTGTGCTTAGCAGAGGGAGAGGCAGCCGGCTCCAAGCCTCAGTAGACACCCTCGCTCATTGTCATACCACACAAAAGGCTAGCAGGTCCCATCAGGGAGCAGAGGCTTTTGCCTTGTATGGAGGAAGGCTTTTGGAATAGAGGACTTACCGTGCAATCACCTCATAACAAGGACAAAGCCTCCTTGGCAGCACCTGGAAGGGAGCAGAACTGATGCTGTCTGAACACTTAGAGAACCAGCCCAGGGGTGGAGGTTGGGGAAGTTTCTGCAACCACAGAGTTTAGCATCGGATGAACACCTGCTTGATAAGAAAGAGAGAAAAACAAAACCACACGAAACAAGTCCTTTAGCATTCCTTTTTCTGAAGGGTTGAGAGTGCTCTGGGCTGTCATAAAAGGAAATTGCTTTGAGATATGAGAAGAGGAGAAAGTGGAAGGAAACAGAGGGCAGAGACATGATTTTTAAAAATTATTGATCTTCTTTCAGTTTTTATTCCCTCCAGATTGTCAAAAGAAGGGACTTTAGGGAGCATCTAATCAGGCTCACCAATTTTACATTTAACATGTCATTTCTCAAGTGAACTGGCGTTTGGAGTCAAAGCTAATAATTCCTGATTATAGTTTCTCTTACTACACTTCAACCCTGTTTGCTGGAACTGGACGCCTCCTATCCCACCCAGGCTTGGTCCTGGGGCTGCCCAGGGCGTCTCAGTCCATTTGCATTGCTATGAATGAATATCTGAGGTTGGGTAATTTATGAGGAAAAGAAGTTTATTTGGCTCACCGTTCTGTAGGGTGTAAGAGAAGCGTGGCCCTGGCATCTGCTTCTGGTGAGGACTCTGGAAGTTTCCAGGTGTGTCAGAAGGCAAAGGGGAGTCACTAAGATCAAAATCAAGAGGGGGAAGAAGAGAAAGAGGAGGGAGGCACCAGACTCTTTAACAGCCAGATTTTATTGGCACCAAGAGTGTGAACTCACTCAATTCTGCAGAACTGGGGCAAAGTCATTCATGAGGGATCCGCCCCATGACCTAACCGCTCCCCTCTGGGGACAACATGAGGGGACAGATATTTAAACTGTATCCCAGGGGGTGCTGCCTGTGTGTCTTGAGAACTGGTCTTTTAGAGCCCTCTTGTTGTCTGTGTTTTCCTCCTTGCTTGCTCTTGTTCTGAGCTTGCCTCCTGCCAAGTTATTTTTGCTCCTCTCAGGGCCATATGCAGGCTGCTTATAGGCACCAATGGTCAGTGTCACCAAGGCCATGGACAGCGGTCTTGACACTGTTGCCTCTACGTCACACTGTTGATGCCCCCACCTCACGTCCATCCCCTGATGCCACTGCTGTCTCCACCGGTGCCAATGCAATACAGGGTGGCAGCCCGTTGTGATTCTACCAATGATCTCCATGTCTGCAAAGATGATAGAAACCAGGCCTTGTTGCTTGTTTTGTTTGATCATCTCTTCATCCTTGTTCCAGATTACCGACAGTGAGGGGCAAAGTGAGGAACAAACACCGTGCTAGCCTTGGAGCGATGCTATCCATAAACAGCGGTCCTTCTAGAGCCAAACTTGGGCATCTCCATTCTCCCTGTATTTCCCCTGTGTTATGGACTGCATGCTTGGGCAACCTCCTCATCTCAAATTCATGTGTTGACACTCTAATTCTCAAAGGGATGGGACCTTTGGGAGGTGATTAGGTCATGAGGGTGGAGCCCCCGTGATGGGATTAGTGCCCTTCTAGGAAGAGACGGGTGATTGTTTCTCCTCTCTTTCCACCATTTGAGGAAACCAGGAAGAGGGGCCTCATCAGAACGCAACCATGTTGGTACCCTGATCTTGGACTTCTGGCCTCCAGAACTGTGAGAAATAAGTTTGTTGTTTGAGCCACACTGCCTGCTGGTATTCTTTCTACAGCAGCCTCAGCTGAGGGGGGCACTCCATATCAGTTCAAATGTCCAGACAAACAGAAGTCAAGACAGAGTTGGACATGAGTAAGATTCATTGGGGAAATGCCTCTGAAGGATAAAGAGAAGAAGGAACAACAGCTGGTGGGAAGGCTTCAGATTACCATGCAGGTCTGATATCGGTGAGCCTAGATGGGGAAGGAAAGGGTCTTGGACCCAGCACAGCTCCGAGAGAGTCTTGGCTGGGTCCAGGGGGAGTCCTTGAAATAATTATCTTTTACAGTGTTGTAAATTCCCCCCAAATATAGTGGCTTACAACAACAGCAACCAACTTTTATTATTCCTTGGCTTCTGTGCACCAGGGATTCAGGAGCCGCTGATCTGGGTGTGTCTCAGGAGGTTGCAGTCAATATGTTGGCTGCAGTCATTTAAAGACTTGATTCAAGCAGGAGGAGGTACTTCCAAGGTGGCTCATTCACATGGCTGGAAAATTGATGCTGGCTGTTGGCAGGAGGGCTTGTTTCCTCACTATAGAGCTGTATCCAAAGAGCTGAGTGTCCTCACGACATGACAGCTGGCTTCCCACAGAGTGAGTGATCCAAGAGCATGCAAGACGAAAGCTACGATATTTTTGTTTAATAATCCAGCTTCAGATGCCTCACACTATCAGTTCTATAGAGTTATACGATACATAAGTCAGTCTACTGTGGGAGGGAGGAGTCTCTGCAAAGTGTAAATACTAAGAGGCAAGGATCATTGGGGTTATCTTGGGGGCTGGCTGTCATATTCTGCAAGCAAAGATCCCTACAGTGGGAACAAATGACCTGGCTGCCTTGGTATCCTAGCTCTGCTCAGCTGTTGGATGGGAACAGTTGGGTGGGAAACACGGCCTCCATGTGAATGCTGCAGAAGATACGTGGGAGATCTGAAGAGTCAGCCTCTTAGCACCTTCGTGTTGTCTATGTTTTCCTCCTCACTTACTCTTGTTCAGAGCTTGTCTCCTGCCAAGTCATTTTGAAGGTACAGCCACCGGGGAATGCCTACCAACTACACTCCTCACAGTGGGTTCTATTGAAGGGAGATCTGAGCTGTGCACCTCCTTGGCTTCTACACTCCCCATTCCTTTATAGAAGAAACCCCAAGAACTTATCTATTGTACCAGCCTCTGATTTTCCAAGCTTCCCCGAGCCCAAGGATAAGCACATGGTCATCTTGAGCTGGCCATGCTAAATTTCAGTTTCTTAGTCTTCAAAATGTTATGACACGACAAAGAAACTGAAGCACAGAGAGAGATAATATATCCCAGATCTCCCACAAGATGACAGAAGCATGACTAAAATGAGGGTTTTTCAATTCCAAGCCCAGTGTTCTTTGCTTTGTGCCATGAAATGCCCATAAATCCAGCCATCTGTGTGAGGGACTGGCTTGCAAGGGCACTCCAGGCTGCTAAATATGCCATTATCTATGATGCACATTCCTATTTTTACTGTTGTGGCTGCTACAGCAACAGATTTGACTTCCTAATTATGTTTTTCTTAGGCTAATGTAAAAATTAATTTCCATTCCCCGAACAGCCATCAACTACTGGTAAGAGGAGATAACTCAGGGAAGTGAGCGGTAAACTCATTGGACGCCAAGCACCATCTGCAAATGGGGGGAAAAAACCTGTCATCTGTTACCTGTGTGTTCTGTGCCATGCTATGTGCGAGGTGTCTTCTTGCTCCCATTTCCGTGAGTCAGATTTAAACATTCCCATTTTCAAGCTGAGAAAAGGGAGGCCACAGAGGTCAAGTGACTTGCTCGGAATCATATGTGAAATAAGTGGCAGGGTGTCTGCCTGAGTCCAAGTTTAGTTATCTTTCTCCTACATGGGACTGTTTCCTATTCTGATATGGTAGGCCCTCTTTATCTTTGGGGGTTCGGTTCCAGGAACCCCCGTGGATATCAGGTAGATAGATACTCGAGTCACTTAATAAAATGGCTGAATACCGTCACCTTCTGTATCCACGAGTTTTAATTCCAGTTTGGTTGGATTTTTGGATGTGAAACCCACAAATTCAGAGGGCCAACTGTATTCTGCTAGTTTTCTAGTGATGACTAGGACATATGGGCAAGAGGGGAACAGAACAAAAAGGCCACCCAATTGTTCAGAAGGGTCTTTCTTACAGTCATGCTTGTTGGAGTTAATGCTATTCTATATCTCCGCTTTGGTTCTGCTGCCTAATGGTTTGGGGTCACAAGGACATAGGTGAGTCTCGGGGAAACTGATTCGTGCTGATTAAGCTCACAAGAGACTGATGTATAAATCTGAATGACAGTCTTGCAAGAGAGTGAGAAAAATTTTTATGTTTAACCTCCAGATTGTCCTCTTCCCATAAGCCCGATAGGTCGAATTACTAAGCAGAAGGCTGCTTGGTAAGTATAAAATTAGAATCAAAGTATCTGGGAGGCAGCTTTGAAGAATCTTGCACACAACTCACAGATGACCCTTTCTTGACCTTCTCTCTTATGTGATGGGAATGTTTCAGTGTCTCTTTTGTTTAAACACAGCAAGTATTGCCAGGTCTTGTTCGCTGCCTTTGTTTTACCAGGCTTTTTCTGACACCTTTACTTTATAGAAATATTTTTTCTTCACGCGTTTTATTCCGATTGATTAGGCAACAACTTCATTTGTTATGTTGCTGTGTTTAATTTCAGGGCCTCGTCTTGCTATTTTGGCTTTGAGGCTGTTTCATAGTATGGCATTGCAAATTACTAACATTAAGCATTACAGGCGGTTTTCCTAGTATTGGGACAGAGGTGTCAATCCAGTCCCTACGAGGCCTCACCCCCTTCCAGAGTCGTGGTCACTGCCTTGAACCTCCACCTCCCAGATGACGGGCACACTATCTGTTTCAAATCACACTGATTGAACCAGGCGTGGAGCCCTCAGCCAATTTTTGTGCTCGTCTGACATGAAAAGAGCTAGACCAAACAGATTCTTCCTCTAAAAGAATTACAAGGGAGCGATGGAGGTAAAAAGAATTGTTAGTAGGGAGAACTTGACAATGAGAGGTCGGGAGGCAAAAGGATGTGCCCTGTGTGAGTCTCCTAGAGCTACCGCAAGGGAGCTGCTTCAACTAAAGGAACTTGTCGTCCCACAGTTCTGAAGCCTGGAACTCTGAAATCATGGTGTCGTTGGGGTTAGTTCCTTTTGAGAGTTGACTCTGTTCCATGTCTGAAAGCTTCTGGTAGCCTCCGGTGTCCTCTGGATTGTGGGTGGCATTCTAGCTGTGTCTTCACATCATTTTCTCTCATTAGTTTCTGTGTCCAAATTTCCTCTTTCTGTGGATACCAGTTAGATTTGTGCATCTATCCTAATGATCTCATTTTAACTGAATTATGTTTTGTCACAATGCTGTTTCTGAATAAGGTCATGTTCTGAGGTACTGGGAGTCAGAATTTCAACGTATCTTTGTGGGAGAACATAATGCAACTCACAACATCTCCCCTCTGCCCCCTACTTGGAGCCAAACTCACAAAGCAAGGCCAGGAGGCAACCAAGGAGTCTCACTGCAAGGTCACAGGCTTCGGTGAAGGCCCCACCCTGGTCTAGCTGTGGGCTTGCCTTTCTACCGACGGTCCCCACCCAAGGCTGCCTCAGGATTGTGGTCACAGGAACTGCTGTGGGAGAGGCCTCCCCAGGCCATCAGTGGGGGGATAATAAAACACAAGAGAAGGAGGGGGGGGTCCCCCGCAGAGAGCTGCTGCTGCCGTGCTTTTAGAATAACACCCCTTTCTTTCTGAAGTTGTCTAGGGATTACACGTCCCTCACAATTAAGGAATCCAAATAAAACAGTGGCCTGCTCCCAAGACCTGGGATTACTGTAGTGACCCCTGGTTGGAAACCAAACACATTATCCAAGCATCAAGCCTAGTAATGGACGTCCCGAGCAGGCAGTGAGATTTCTATTCCAATCTACCCGCTGCCGTGTGTTAATCGTGTGACCCAGAGCCTCAGTGCTCTCACTTGTCAAACAAGGGCTCTTCCCAGCTGTAAAATTCTGTAATTTTATCATAATTGATCAATTAAGCCCAAATAGTCCCTCCAACAGACAGCCTCAAAGATGCACTTTAGAAAATCCACTAAGTGGGTAAATCATGTGCCCATAAGCGACGGTTTATTATCTAACTCTCTGGGAAGCAGACCAGAATTTTCCTCCCAAACGTGAGATTTACTTTCAGATGAAGTTATTTTTAAAAGGTAGACAAAACCCATGATATCATCCCTCGTTTAATTTGTAGATGTGAAAAGAGATTCCTACCAGTTCTGAGTCTTAGATAAATACACAAGAATAATAATAACCTTCGCAGAGAGGTATTGAGCGTTAGACAGTTACTGAAGGCAAACGTTATTTGTTCCACAGAAGCCGCTCGCCTGGCTCTTTTGATTCTGCATGTAAGATGCCAGAGTAGGCAATTACTGTTCTTTTTTTGTTTCAAATCTCAAAATACCTTAGAATTCTTTCCTTTGTGGTCCACCTGTCAGGAGGAACAACCCAGCACCCATTTGGAAAAGGCTCCATGTTAGAGATCTTAAAAGAAAACCCCAGGCATGTGCCAGGCAGGCGCCGGGGAGAAGGGGCTGTTTATTCATTGAGACTGTCACTGACTGCCAAGTCCCCACTGAGTCCTGGGCCCCGGGATCCACAGGCCTCCCTTGGAGGCCCTCATAGTCAAATGTGGGGCACACATAAGTAATCACATCATTTCAATGTAGCAGAATGGTTTCCGAAAAGTACGTATCCAGCAACAGGGGAACGACAGAGTACATCATAGCATATCTATAGTATGGAATATTATGCATCAACTAAACACTGTGTTTTGGAAGAATATTCAGTATGGCTTGTTTTCTGGTTCACTATTGAATATTAAGTGAAAACGGTGGGATAGAAGTTCTATATAGTGGTAACCAACTTTATATCATATTATATATGCATACATACATGTGTATATACTTACATATAACATACACTTCTACATAGCTTACATATGTTTGTGTATATATATATATATACCGACACACAAGAATAAAAATTAATAGCAAGTAGCTGTCGAACTCTTAATAATACATAACTCAATACACTCTAGATATTGTGCTAGTCTATTTATACACCATATGCCATTTAAGTCTTACATTTCTTTTCTCGGATATATATCATGTATGCAAAAGAGTGTCTCTAGCACGTATGCAATGTAAACAATGAAAATGAATGGAACTTACATGTATGCCCCTCCCACCTTAGGCTGTAGCATAAGATCTTCATGCTCTCCCTGACCGTGGGTGCTACTCTATCAAGTCACTACTATCCTGAACTTGGCATTGGTAACTTCCTTGTTGATCTTTGTTTTTTTATTGTGGATATAAAAGCGTATAACATGAGACCCGCTCTCTTGAAATTTTAAGTGGACATTATGTTATCGTGAAGTATAATAAGCACAGTGTGGTATGGCAGATTTCTAGAACATTTTTTTGTCTTGCATAACTGAAGCTTTATGCCCACTAAACAACTACTTCCCCGTTTTCCTCCACATCCCCAAGTCTCTGGCAACCACCGTTCTACTTTCTGCTTCTATGAGTTTAGAGATCTCATACAGGTGGAATTAGGCTATATTCGTTCTGCTGCGATTGGTGTATTCCTTACCATAATGTCCTCAAGATTCATTCATGTTATTGCAAATGAAAGGATTTTCTTTCTTAAGGCTGAATAATATTACATTGTGTGTGTGTGTGTGTGTGTGTGTGTGTATAAAGGTGGGCTGTATATATACATACATTTTATATATATATACAGCCCACCTTTTCTCTATTCATTTGCTCCTCAGTGGGATTTAGGTTGCTTCTACATCTTGGCTATTGTGAATAACATTGCAATGAACATGAGATTACAGGTATCTCTTAAAGATCCTGATTTCAATTCTTTTGAAGCAATATCCATAAGTTGGACTGCTGGATTGTATGGCAGTTCTATTTTTAAATTTTGAGGAACTGCCATGCTATTTTCTATAGCAGCAGCATCATTTTACAGCCTCACTAATAGTGCACAAAAGTTCCAACTTCTCCACGTCCTCATCAACACATGTTGTTTGTTTATTTGATGATGCCCATCTTAACAAACCCGAGGGATGATGTCTCATTGTAATTTTGATTTGCATTTCCCTGATGAGTAGTGATGTTGAACATCTTTGCATATACCTGTTGGCATTCTGTATGCCAAGAAATGTGTGTACCAGTTCTTTGTCCACTTTTAAGTCATGTTATTCATTTTTTTTGCTACTGAGTTGTAGGAATTTCTTACATATCTTAGGTTAACTTCTTATCAGATATGTGATTACTGAATTTTTTTCTCATTCTATGGGTTATCTTCTCATTCTGTAGATTGTTTATTTTGCTGTGCAGAAGACTTTCAGTTTGGTGTAGTCTTGTCTGTCTCTCTCTCTCTATATATATGTGTATATATATACATATATATATATATATATATATTTTTTTGAGTCAGAATCTCACACTGTTGCCCAGACTGGAGTGCAGTGGCATGATCATGGCTCACTGCAGTCTTGTACTCCTGGGTTGAAGCAATCCTTCCTCCTGAGTAGCTAGGACTATAGCTGTACACCACCACACCCAGCTTAATTATGCATTTGCTGCCTGTGCTTTTAAGGTCATTTCCAACAAATCATTGCCAACACCGATGTCATGAATCTTTTCTCCTATGTTTTCTTTCAGAAGTTTTACAGGTTTAGTACTTATATTTAAGTCTTTAATCAACTTCATCCTCTATACTTATAAATATATATCTCTAAATAATGAGTTTCTTGTGCTGTCTGTTTTTGAACTTTTTATAAATGACATCATATGGTATGTATTATTTTGTGATTTACTCTTTCTTGTAATCATTATGTTTCTGATATTCATCCACATTGATGTGAATATCTGTGGCTTATTCATGGTTACCGCTCAAATGTATTCATTTGTATCATTAACCAATTTTACTGCTAACAATTTTCAATTGTTTTACGTTTATATTTTTGCTATTAAAAATATTCCTATACATGAATTTTGGGGCACCCATTCAAGAGTTTCTCTAGGGTAAAAACCCACAAGTGGAAATACTGGATCTCAAAGTATTATATGAACATGCTTATTATTTTCTGGATATACTAGTCATATTAGTCATGGCTAGAGTAGAAAACAGAAATGAAAGTACATATTTGCTCAAACCCTAAAGAAGTTTATCTTCTCGCTCAGTTAACAGCTAAGTTGCGTTTCTGATTATCAAAAGGTCATCTTCTATGTGGTGATTCAGGGATCCAGGCCGCTTCCATCTTTTGGTAGTACTGCCCTTCTTTATCTGACATTGGCAATGGAAAAGGAAAGAAAACGTAGCTCTTAAAGCCTGGAAGCAACCTAAGAACTTCTACTCACATTTCGTAGTTCACAACTGAGCCACATTCACCTGCAGTGGAGCAGAGAAATTTGACTCCAGACTCATCAACCATTTCTCAGAAACCATTCAATATTTGAGAAAGGGGAAATAGATTTTGGAGAACAGCTAAGAGTCTTTGTCAACCAGGGTCAAGCTTAGTATGTTTCAAAATAATTGTGACAATTTAAACCCCCACAAGCAGTGCTTAAAATTTTCTGATGCCACACATCTTTACCAACAGTTGGTATTGAGTGACTTCAAATGTTTTGACAGTATGACATTTCTCTGATTATCATTCAGAATCTTTTCATGGCTTCTTGAGTTAGTTATGCTATTTTTTTATATCAGTGAATGTTTCTATTTTTTTTTTTGCCTTTTTTCTTTTTTCTCTTTGAAGTTTATAAGTTCTGTAGTCACTCTAAATACTATGTATTTTATTTTATGTGTAGCAAATAACATCATCCAGTTTCTGTTTTCCCTTTGCACTTTGTTTATGTTGCATTTGGATAAAGAAGCTCTTAAAATATTATCAAGTTTAACAATGTTTTACTTTATGATTTGTACATTTGTGTCTTGGAAAGTCATTCCCATCTCTGAGATCATCCATATGGTCTCCTATATTTTTTCCTTAAAGTTTTTTTGTGTTTTTTTTGAGAAAGCAGAATTTATTGAGAGAGCAGGAAAGCTCCTACAGTGGGAGGGGACCTCAGGGTTGCCCTTAAAATTTTAAAGTTTTGCCTTTTTTGCATTTACTATATTTAAATGGTGTGAGGTAGGGATTTGGTTCCATTTTTTTCCATGTAATAAACAATTGTCTCAGCATCATTACTGAACAGTCTACATTTTCTCACCGATCTGCAATTCCAGCTCTGATATACAAGATTTTGCACGTGTGTGAATTTTTTTGTTGTTGTTTCAGGGCTCTCCATTAACTCATGAGGTTGTCCATTTCTGTGCCAGTTCCATATGGTCTTAATTAGTATAATCTTAAGATAAGTATTAATTTATGGTGCAAGTCACCCATCTTATACATCTTTTTTTCAGGAGTCTTGTATCCTTTTTCTCTTCCATTGCTAAACTACATACAGAACAAATGAGCTGCTTGTGGATACTTTAGGAGTTTCTACATAGATAATCCTATAAATTGTGACCACTGAAAATTTGCATCTTTCTTTATGATTTTCATGTATTTCTCTTATTGCATTGATGTGGATCCTTAATGTGATGTTGACTAAAAGTGGAGCTAGCAGACATTCTTTTGTTACTGATTTTAAAGGGAAGATTTTGAATAAGACGCATAGAATATTTGCTGAAGTGTGTGTATTTTAGCTAAGGGAATTCTCTTCCATTCCTAATTCACTAAGATACTTAGTTATTTTTTACTAAATACTTTTTGAATTTTAATGTTTTTATTGCTTTTCTATGTTGTTTTCTCCTTTAATCTCTTATACTCAATCATTGTAAATTTTATTACTATAATCCCTGATCTTAACTTGGATTCATGAAATAAACATGCTTTAGTTGATATGTTTAGTCTTTTTTACATACATTAATAGTAAAATTTGCTATTATTTTGATTAAAATTTTTGCATCTATGTGAATTTTTTCCCATTTGATTCTTGCACAGTTTTGCTTCAAAGTTATGTGAGTTCTATAAAGTAAATTATAAGGTTCTTATTTTTTCTAATTTCTAAAACAGTTTGTATAAGGTTATAATTATTTCTTTCTTGAATATCTTGTAAAACTCATTAATAAAACAGTCTAAGCTTAGTGCTTTCTTTGTGAAAGCTTTTAAACTGTAATTTGAGTTTCAAGGAGAATAACTATTGAGTCATTTTGATTTTATATTTCTTCAAAAGGAAAGGTTTTTGAAATGTTTTTAGTTATTTTCTCATTTTACTCAAGTTTTCATTTTTAAAATTTTTTTCTACAAAAGTTTATTTATTTTCTTGTTCTATGACACCAAGCACACAAATGTTAGCTCTTTTGTTATTATCCTACAGGTCCCTGAAGCTAGCTGTCTTAATTTTCTTTCAAGTATTTTTGTTATTACACTCTGTTTTCAGATCAGAAAATTTCTCATTATCTTTTTCAAAAGTCATCAACTTTTTTCTCTGTCTTATTCATTTTGCTCTCTAGCCCATATGGTAATTTTAAAAAAAACATTCGTTATTGTATAAAATTATTATCTGGTGCTATTGAGATACTTTCTATATCTCTGTTGATATTTTCTATATTTTATTCTATTTCAACAGTGTTCAGTATTACTTCTTGAAGCATAGTTACAATAGCTGTGTTAAAGTCTTTGATAATCCTAACATCTATGTCATATAGGTATTGATGTCTGTTGGTTATCTTTTTTCTTCATAAGATGTTCAGACTTTTCTAGCTCTTAATATGCTGGGTATTTTTGATTTGTGTTCTGCACGTTTTGACAGTATGTTATATAAACTTGAGTCTTGTTTAAATGCTATAGAAAATGTTACCATTATTACTTTTTGTGCAGGTAGCTACTTGGTTAGATTCAAACCATAAGTACCTGCTCACCTTCTGTGTGCATTGGTTCTTTCTAGTGTCAGTTCTGTTTTCAATGCTCTTAGGAGAACTACTCAGATCTGTCCCATGCATGCGCCATGGAGGGGCCAGCATGGGATCTGGGTGGTGTTCTATCTCATAGTTCAGTTCTCAAAGCCTTTGGTATATGGTTTAGCATCAGATCTATGTATGTGCAGTTTTTTTCCCTCTGATTTTGATATTCTTGGAGTCTAGTGGTTCATTGATATCTTTCAAATCTTCCTGGCTATCTTTACATTGTCTTGTTTCTTTATCATTTTTGATCCATTTTACTTATTGAAGTGTATTTATTTTTATAATGTTGTTAGCAATTTCACTATCTCTAGTCTTTGTAGGTCTGACTTTACAATTTGTTGTTTCTGTTGGTTATTGCTCACTGTGACTTGTTTCCTCCAGAGATGTGTTTGTTTATTACAGGTTCCAGGAAAATTCACCTGTGTGAGTTGACTTTAATCTAAAAGTTTGAGTTGAAGTTTTCCAGGCCACATATGTGGCATGTATTCTGGCTCAAATCCTCATTATATATTTTTTTGTTAGGAATTCTCAGGAGACATTTTTATTTGTTCATTCACTCAACCCAGACTTAAGAAAAGAACAGAAAATTTTTCAATACTTATCTCTATAGATCCAGATTTTTATTTCATGTATCTACTAAGACGTTCACTCCTCTAAAACCCTATCTATATGAGGGGTTTTCTAACCTATACATCCATCATGTTGGGGTCCCAGACTTTGTTTACATTTTTGTGTATGCATTTCACTAGCACCCTTGATACACTGATATTTATTCTGAGAGAAAAAGACAGCTTCAAAACCTGATGACTTTTCTCATATCATACTTTACTATTGTTTTTCATTTCCAACTTCTTCTTAAGCTTAGCATACATAAAATACATTTTAAATATATTTTTCACATTTTTAGCGTCTTATGGTAGGAGGCGTGTGTGTGTGTGTGTGTGTGTGTTCTGATGTATGGATTTAAGTATAAATTGTCCTATTATTTTCTCCAAATTACTATAAAATAATGCTGATGAATATATTGACAGAAGTTTCATTTTTAGGTACTTATTAGCTATTTTTCCTTTCTGATCATTTATATTTCTAAAAATAAAAAAAAATCTTTTGTTATTTTGCAGTTGGAAGAAACTTACAAAATAAAACATTTTGGCAAGCAATTACATGTGTGGGAGCACCCAAACAGGAAGACATCAACATTAAATGGAAGGAATGGAATGAGAGACTTCTTCAAAAAGGAGGGAATTGATGAATTTATTGTAAAATTCTTACTTTAATTCTGTTACATACACAAATTACTTTTCAGTACACTCTGTCTCAATAAATTGCATGTTAATTTTTTTGTTGAAGTGTACTTCTCTTAATTAGACTGAAAATAATTTTTACTAAATCTAACCACGAAATTTTGAGACACAACTTTTCAATTTTTGGTAGCATTATATGAGGCAAAAAAGACTACCACCTTAACTGGAGTAACAGAATAAACAATCTTCTGATTATTAAGTGGGTGATTGTATCAGAGTCAAACGATAGATACTTTTAAGTTCAGGTGCAGACAATATTTCAATATAAGAGTTCGCTTTTTTATATTCCATTCAACTGGGTATACTTATTGTCATCATAGCATTTGTCAAGTGCTTGGTGTTCGTTGAGCATTGTGCTAAGAGAGGCAAAGATTACGAGGGAGGACTCTCCCCCCCCAAAATGGGAATTATCTTTTGGAGGGTGAGCTCTTTGCGGTACACTGGGAATTTTATCCTCTGGATCAACTGTCAACCAAAGTTATTATCTGGAAGTTTTGAGAAGGTTGTGTCACAATTTGTGAAAGAAACATCCTGAGTTGTGGCAAACAGGTGAGTGGTTCTTCCACCACGACAATGCACCTGCCCACACTGCAGTGAGTGTTCAGCAGTTTTTGACCAAAAATGGCATGATCCCATGCCCACCCTCCCTATTAATCTGATCTTGCCCTGAGTGAATGTTCTTTGTTCCCTTGGATGAAAAAAGTTCTCCAAGGAAAACATTTTGCTGATGTGGAAGAGATGAAAGAAAAAAATAGCAGAAACACTAAAAGGCATCAAACTTGACGAGTTCAAAAACTGTTCTGAGCAGTGGAAAAAGCGTCTCCAAAGGTGTATTGCATCAGACAGAGAGTACTTTGAAGGTAACTGAAGTTTAAACATGTAAGAATAAATACAAAAATTTTTTATAAATACATTATGTGTTTTGTTTTTGGGTTCCCCACGTAATTGCTATGGGAACATGAACACATAGACAGTCCTTTTATGGAGCTCAGAATTTATTAGAAGTCATAAAACATGAACACAAATAAGTAAAAGATAGATTTGAGCTTTATAGTCTCTAAATACCTTGTAACTCTCAAAGTTTAGGGTTCTAACCCAAGATATAAGAATGTCCACCTTAATGTCAGGTGACATTCTTGGTTGCCATGGTAGCAGAAGTATAAGCGTCTGTATTATACGTTAATATAGAAGTCCCAACTATATATGATACTAAAGGTGGGTGTTGGTACAAAAATCAAACAATCACAAAAACAACAAAACCCAAAATGTTGAGGGGATAAAGACAAAGTAATTACCTTTAGCTTAGAATTTACATCATACTTAATTTTTACTGCACCTTTCCTTTTCAGTGCATTCAAATTTGGTTAAGGAGTCAAACTGGCATTTTCTGAGAATCCACTGTCCCATCTTTTGCATTTTTTTCCATTTGATGTATCTCTATAAAATTTACTATATTTACTTGTCTCCTATGTTCTCCTGTTAGAATTCTAGCTTATTTTTGGCCTGTTGTTTTTAATATTGTATCCTCAGTGCCTAGAACTGTACCTGACACATACCGAACTATTAATGAATATTAGATGAAGAAATGAATTACTCCATTGTCTAAGTATGAGAGAGGAAACAGACTCAGGACTAATATGGCTAGGATGGAGACTCTGACCACAGAATTTAAAGTATTTTATAGCAGTAGTTCTCAAAAAAAAAATTTTTTTTTTAGTTGGAGTTTCACTCTGTTGCCCAGGTTGGAGTGCAGTGGCATGCTCACAGCCACCACAGCCTTGAACTGCTGGGCTCAGGTGATCCTTCTGCCTCAGTCTTCCAAGTAGCTGGAACTACAGAAATGCACCACCATGCCCGGCTAATTTTTGGATTTATTGTAGAGATGAGGTCTTACCAAGTTGCCCAGGCTGGTCTTGAACCTCTGAGCTCAGGCAATCCTCTCACCTCAGCCTCCCAAATTGCTGGGTTTACAGGCTTGAGTCACCATGCCTGGCCAGTTCTCAAACTTTTATTGTACATTAGAATCACCTGTAAGACCTGTTAAACCACAGGCTGAAAGGTTCCATTCTCAGAAAGGAAGTTTTAATCCAGTAGAGAAGAGCCGGGACCCAAGAATTAGCATTCTAATAGCTTTTCAAGTGATGCTGATACTTCTGGTCCAGAGGCTGTACTTTGAGAATCTCTGTTCTAAAAAAGAAAAGCCTTTTTGTATGGATAAGTCTCTATGCCCTCATCCCTACAATCCCAGCACCACATGCAGACTAAGTTTATTTAGAACCAACTACACTTTGAGATTTAAAAACAAAGATCACAACCATTACTTCAATTAAATTAACTATATGTTATTCTTATTGGGTGAGGGGTGAGTAAGGAAGAGAAAAGAGTCCAAAATATTATTTTATTTTATTTTATTTATTTTTGAGTTGGAGTCTCACTCTGTCGCCCAGACTGGAGTGCAGCAGCCGCTCCCGGCCACCGCAGCCTCGACTTATTGGGCTCTGGCGATCCTTCCACCTCAGCCTTCCAAGTAGCTGGAACCACAGGCGCGCGCTACCACCGGCTAATTTTTTATTTATTGCAGAGATGAGGTCTCGCCAAGTTGCCGGGCAGGTCTCGAACCCGTGGGCTCAGGCAATACACTCACCTCGGCCTCCCAAAGTGCTGGGATTACAGGTTGAGCCACCGGGCCCGGCCTAAAATATAATTTTAAAGATGAGGATATGGAGCCCAGATAAGTTGGGAGACTTGTTCAAGGTCACATCGTTCATCAAAATACACAGTTTGTCAAACTTTCACTATAGAAAATTGATACTAAAAAGCCAAATCTGTTTGGAACACTCATTTCTGATTATATAGAGGAAAGAGAACTAAATTCCAAATAGAAATGATACTTAGGAGATCTAAACACCAAAGGAATGCATCTCTTTTTAAATTTTTATTTTTTCGAAAGCAAGATATACTACTGCGCATTTGAGAAAAAAATTTAGAAACAATAAGTATTTATGATAATGGGAGAGAAACCCATTAAGAATTTTATTAGATAAGGATGACAAAATTAACTTTCTCTGCTTTCATTTTAGAATCACTGAACATTTGTGTTTCCATAATAAAGATAGCAATGAAAAGAAAATTGGACACAGGGCATTACCCTTTTCCCTCTGCAGGGTGGAGGAGGATGATTTCTTCTCCCTATTCCAGTTTAATTAAGGGGGATATTGTATACAAGAAAGAGAGCAAGGTTTAAGGTAACTGCCTGCAACTCACTTCTCTGGGTAGCATAGTAGTTACATGCTGGGGCTCTGGACTTGGGTGACGTGATTTTGAATAACGCCTCTGCCACTTCCTTGTGATCTTTTGCAAAAGGTACTTGATGTTTCCATCCTTCAGTTTTCCTTTCCATAAAATGGTTGCCCTACCGCATAGCATCTATGAAATGAGTTGATCCACTCTTTAGAAGATGGTGAGGGATCCCCCAATGTCAGCTGATACTCTTAGTTCTTGGCATGGAATGGCATGAATCCTACCACACACATCACAGGAAAGTAACTCACGCATTTGAGAGGATTCTGTTCTTCATTTCTCCACTCAATCTCTCACCCAAGATGTTGTGCCGGGCATTCTGCGTGTGTCTTATTCTGTGGTGTGACATAGTTGGGACCCAGCCACCTGCCACAGCCTTTCCAGCTACTGGAAGAGGCTATGCTGATTGAACAGAAAATGTAGTTTTGAACGAAAACTGGGAGTAACAAGTAATGTGTTTGATTAAAAAAGAAAAACAAATAAACTGTAAATTTGGAGAAGAGAAACACAGAGAAAGAAAATACGACCAGTGGAAAAAAAGAAGATTACAAAAAAAAAAAACAAAAAACACCTTTTTTTCTTTAGCAAAATGAAGATTATCCCAAGGATTCTGTTTATAGAGGGTCAATCTCAGATGAGTCTAAATGGAGACTGGGTGCCTAGGGTCTCTGTCTCCTTCCTCTATATTGATTATATCTGATATCCGGGGGGAGTTGCTAGATATTTGTTCATTTGTCTGGCTGAAGGCCAGGAGAAGAGTTCTGTGTCTGATTTCCTGGGGGGATACTGTCAGATGTAGGGGATTGGTGACCCTAAGTGTGCTGACTCCGTAGCCTGGCCACAGAACAAAGGGCGATGCAAGAGAGAGATGGAAGGTGTGGTCAGTATCCAGAGGACCATTTGCTATGGGACTTTACTAGACTTAGGGACAAACAATGGTAGTTTGTGCACCAGGTTTTACAGTACAATGTGCCTCTTGGGGGTAGGCTGTTCCTCCCCTACTCTGTCACAAAGCATGGAGAACTCCACCACTTGGGCCGAGGAGGTGTCTGCTTCAAGTCAAGAAGCAGAAATATCTCTTACCACAGCAGGACTTTTTATGTTTATGTCTATTATGTTGAAAACCATTCATCAATACCACATTTATTCCAATGCAGGACAGCTTTTGTTTCTATACCTATATATTTTATCTGTAGTTGTTCCCAGAAGGAGTAAAGCAGTATTTTTTCCTGAAAGGACAAAGAAAGTACTACTTTGCATTTTCTGTATCAGCAATTGAGGAACATGAATTAAACAGCTGCTGAACTCTAATGACCTTAGAGGAAGATATAGGAGAGAGAGAAAGAGAGGGAGGGTGGGGAAGGAGGAGAGAAGGAGGGGGTGGGGGAGAGAGAGTGAAGAAGAAGAAGGAGGAGGAGGAGGAGGAGGAGGAGAAGAAGAAGAAGAAGGAGAAGAGAGAAAGAACAAAGGAAGGAAAAAAGATTCCTTTGTTTCCATATATGTATATTTTTCTGTAGTTGTTCCCAGAAGGAAGAGTAAAGCAATTTTTTTTTCTGAAAGGATAGAAAAAGTACTACTTTGCATTTTCTGTATCAACAACTCAAGAAAATGAATTAAACAGCTGTGGAACTCTGATGACCTTAGAGGAATATATGAGAGAGAGAGAAAGAGAGAGACAGAGAGAGACAGAGAGAGAGAGAAGAGGGAGGGAGTGAGGGAGGAAAGAAGGAAGGAAGGAAGGAAGGAAAGAAGGAAGGAAGGAAGGAAGGAAGGAAGGAAAGAAGGAAGGAAGGAAAAGAAAGATTAAGATTAACAATCAGTGCTTTGCCTCCAGCATCTTTCAGAGTGCACCTTCTAGCTTCTAGATAACCATTATTTTTATTTGGAATAGTTTCTTAAGATTCCTTTTTAGAAGACTGTAATTGGACTATAACAATAACTAAAATCTTTGAGCACTTACTATGAACCAGGCACTATTCTGAGCGTATTCCTCCACCTAGTTCTGTCAATGGCTTATTGTTATTACTTCCATTTTGTAGATGAGAAAACTGGGATTAGAATGGTCAAGTAATTTGCCCAGCATCTCAAGCTACTAAGAAGTGAAACCAAGATTTGAATGAGGATCTTATAGACAGAGTCCTGTTTTAACTGACCAGGAATGTATTATGGCTCTCCCCTGCTCAAACACATTCAGTTGCTCCCCACTATTCATGATTTATTCTGCCCTGAACTCCTTGTTAATTATTTAAATCAGAGTGTAAAAGTAGTGTCCTGGCCAACTCTGCAAAGCTTGCCCAGCTCCCTCTCCCACGAACAATCTAGAGAATCTATGGTGGGGCAATGCCAAGATGGGACAATTGCTCTAGAACTTGGTGCTGCTCTAGAAAATGGAGCAGTGTGGCCACAAAGGCATTGATATTGGAGTTCTATACTTGCATCTCTCCACCCACAACCCTGGACAGGCACCCTCAGGGATAGCGGGTGGCACAAAACAGCCTGAGTGAGTGAGGGTCTGTAGGGAACAGGTTGGAACAGAGGGGACTCAGGTAGTCACCTTCTCATCCCTCCTTCCTCCTGCTTTCTGGGCTGGAAGGTTGCATTTGAGAAAAAGCCTCCATTTTCTGTGGCTTTTCCATGGAGACTGAGAGAAAAGCCATGGCTTGGGGCAGTGCTTGGGGTGTGCAGGGCAAGTAACTATGGTTTTCTGGGGGTCTGGGTAGCTCTATCCCAGCGTATTTTTGCCCTTCATGGCTCCTTCAGTTCATCTACTGACGGTCTGGCCTCTGCTTGTCTCCCATTGGCGTTATTCCAACATGTAGTAATACCCTGGGGAAGATGAGATCACAGGCTAAAATAATGAGACACTTGAGGAGCACAGCCATAGCAAAAAGGAAATCACAAACTGGGACACAGATTCCTTCAGCATCAGAGATCTCAGAGGAGATAGATATTGCTATAGAGATTACAATAGTTGGGGTAGAGTCTAATGGACATAGCTGAGAAGCTAATAAGCAAATTGAGAAATCCTTCCATATGGAAAAGAGCAAAGATAAAGAAACAGTATACCATTTAAGGATTATGGAAAATATAAATAATAAAAACCAGAGACACTGAAGATTACACAATTGTATGCTGTGATTCCATTTATATGACCTCACAAATAGGCCAAAGTAATTTATGGTGTTAGGAATCAGGATACTGGTTACCTTCAGGGAGGAGGGTGGAGTTGTTCTTTGTGGTGAGTTTTGGTAGTGCTGATAATGTAAGATGCAGCTAAAAGAGTGTTTTGAGGGAAATGTATAGTCTAAACTTTATATTAGAAAAAGAAGAAAAGATTATAAAAAATCAATGTCGCAAGTGTCCAAATCAAGAAGTTAGAAAAAACAAAATGATAAATTCAAAGGAGAGAGGAAAAAAAGATAAAATAAGAATGGAAGTCAATAAAATAGAAAGCAAAGCTAAAATGGAGAGCAATAAATCCAAAGTTGGGATCATTGCAACAACCAGATAAAACTTTATCAAGATTAAGCAACAATAAAAGAAGATACAAATAAGCAATAATAGAAATGAAAATGGGCATAATTACTGATATAATAAGAAAATTAACATAAGATAGTACATATGAGCAATCTTAGACTTGTTTGGAAATTAAGTGAAATGGACAACTTTGCAGAAAAATATAATTTGCCAAAAACAATGGGAAAAAAATTAAGCCTCAATATTCATATAATTGTTAAAGAAATGGAATCACTAATCAAATTAATCCGGATGAAATAATGTCAAACTGTTTTCCAAAATGGTTGCATCAACCTACACTTCCGCCATCTGCATCTAAGAGATCCACATCTCATGTGTATCCTTATTTCTCTAACACATTTACTCTGAGTTTTTCATTTTGTCTATTCCCACATTCCACTTAGTATGTGCCAGGCACTTTGTAGGTTCTCATTTAATGAATATGAAATACACTTCTGAAAGAGGCACACTATCCTGGACCTACATTTTATTGCCCTCCAAGAATTTCCATGACTTTTTATAAAATGATTTGACATTCTTTAATAAGTGAAATCTTAACGGCAATCCAATGTGGTGAATATTATCATGTATATGATATATAAACTGCTCAAACTAAAATAATTTAGAGGAGATTTCTAAGGTTGTGTTGCAGACAGAAGAGATTTTTATACAGAAGCAAAACAAAACATCACCAGTGTCATTATTTCCCTATCTTACAAAGAATCTGTTACTTGGGTTTTCTGGGAAATTGATGCTGAGAGAGACTTAGGAGTGCAAGAGGCATACTGGTGGGCAATGCCTGTGAAATCAAGGTAGGAGGACTCAGGACTGCATGGGGAAAGTCTCAGATCACCTGTGAAGGAGGGAGGAAGTAAGTTAGGGCAAAGAGAGCCTCAGAGCACCAGGGAAGTGGCCTGGACAAATACTGCCCATATAAGAGGCCCCATGGGGCAGCAATGGCCAGGCCAAAGCACCCTTGCTATGTTCAGTCCCTGGCTGAGGACTGCCCCAGGAGAGGCTGGCTCAACCTGAATTTTCTGTTAATTAGAATTTCAGTGTAAGAATTTAGTTTTAGTAATTATAATAATACATTTAAAAGATTATTGACCTATCTGTTCATCTATCTGTGCAATATGGATTCACAGATATTTACTTTATTCTATGGGTTAGAATACATTGTTATTAGTATTATTATAGTTTGTTGTGCAAATTGTCCCAGATTTGCTTACTAGGGGCTCCTTCAAGTTGTCTTCTGTGCTCTTTTGAGGTGCACATTTTTCTGAGCACCTCCTTACTTTCTGGCATCGTAAAACATTCCAGGCATATATTGTTATTTTTCTTGTCCCAGTCCTGGAATCAATCATTTTCTTGGACAATGGTACATAGAAAACAAGATCTGGGTGCTAGGCATGGAAAAAGAACTTTGTAACATGCTATGGAAGAATAAAGAGAGAGGAAAAAAATTAGATGAGGGCAGTGTATCCTTCAAGCTTAGCACAATGTACTTAACTAGACATCCAATAAGTGTTTATTGCTAATTTGGCTGAATCCTTAAACCAAATATAATCAACGATAAAATGCTTAATCCAGATGGTGTGGGTAGGGTGACCCACTGGCTCGATTTGTCAGGTGCTGAGGGGTTTTCTGGTGGGACACTGGACTTTTAGTATGAAAACCAGGAAAGTTCCAGGCAATCTGAGATGAGTTGGTCACCCTAATATGGAATAAAGCTGATTAGGGAGGGAGGGGGCATACAGGGGCTATTTTCATCAGAGAAGGCTTCTGGGAGGTAGGAGACATGGCTTGGGCAGCTTCTTGAGGCATCAGGAGATGCAGAGACCTCTTCTCCTTTTCTTAGGCATTTTAAACCCTGTTACTCTGCAAGTGGCATTTGCGGTGTGGTCTCAGCCGCAGCTCCTGATTCTCTCTCTGCACTGAGCTGTAAATAATAACTTTGGACTTTCAATGCTGCTCAGATAAGCTGTGATTGGAAACACGATCCGTGCCAATGGAGCACATTTTTCTGCCAGTGACAGCCTGTTGGAGCAGGAGGTGGGAAGTACAGATGCGCAATTACTACTGGGCTTCCAAAAGCATCCCATCCGGGGTTTGCAGAAGCACAACGAAATCAACAAAGGTTTTGTTTCAAGCGTCGCTGGCCACAGCTGCTGCGGTATCTCAGCTGTTCCTGTCAAGTGCTTCCTACAAGGGCTGGGCAGGAGGTTGAAGGATCAAGGTGAGAGGGTTTAGAGATGAATGTATCCTAGGTTAAGCAGAAACTCAGTCAAACATCTTATTAAGTTCCCGTTGTTATGCACAACTGCATTATTGCCTCCATTCTACAGATTCAGAAACTGAGGCTTGAGTGATGAATGGTCACGCCCAACCTGCAATGTGATACATGCTAGAGAAGAGACGAGAGAATTCGTTCTTGCTTATTTTGCCACACTAATGCTTCCTCAATTATGTTCCTAAAATCTATATAATGCACATAATGAGAAAGTCCTCATTAAAAAAATGTTTACTTAATCGAGATTTCCCCATCTTATTTGTACATGGAGCTCTTTCTTCACCAGAAGCCTATGATGAAACCACAGACAGCTGAGTCTACGAAAGTTGTCACGGATGGGGAATTTGAGGGTTAAAAAAAAAAAGAAGTGAAAATCACTGACATTCTAGAGGTACAGAAATACTATATCCAATAATGAGGGAATTGTTTAGGTTGATAAATCGATATGAATGATAAATCGAGTATGAAGGCATTTGGTTGGCTGAGCTGTGATTCACTTTAGACCACAAAATATACCCCTTCCTCCAGGACTGCCACTCCCAGCAGCATTTGTTTCGATCCTGTTTTTCAGCCAGGAAGTGAAGGATGACAGTCGTATGACGTGTTTCATTAAGAGATTTTAGAGACTCTGGACGTAAGCACTGTTACTTTGGGGCCCAAGTGACAGCGTGTGAGGCAGAGCTAGTAAGAGGCTCTATCTCCCCACGTCAATGCAGAATTCAGCGAAGGAAGGTGGGCTGGTACAGCATCACAGAGAGCCATGGGATGTTCCTCTTTCAAATTACTTATGTGCATACACGCGACCCAGTAATTCCTTGCCTGGTGTCTATCCCAGGGAAGGTTTCCCAGGCAAAGTCTCTTAGGGTTCATAAATAACATGTACGAGGAAGTTGCATTATAGCTTATGGGGTGGAAGTTGGAGGCAACCTGGAAATCCACCTCTAGAATATAAGGAAGGTGATATTCAGGTGGTAGGCATGATATAGTCATAATGGTTGTTGAAATGGTAAAATAGTGTCCCCAAGCTGGCTGATAACTAGCTGCTACCCCTGGCCTACTAAATGCCTCGCCATCTCCCCCTAAACCTACTCAATCCTTGCATGATCCAGCGACTTAAAATTAAATCCTAGAGTTCAGGGTCCTCTGGGACCCAGTGCCAGCACTAAGGCTGCTTCCTAATTGAGCCATGCCTCTACTGTTCAAACATTAAATGTTTTAGACATGACCTATATGGGAAGAGGTCAGACAAGATAGATTTATACCATGGAATGCTAGGCAGTAGCTAGAAGCAATGGAAATATATCTAAAAAAACAAACAAAAAATTCATTCTTGTGAAAATGCATTTTTCAATACCTGTGTCACTGATGTAAATTAAAAATGGCACGCACACAAAGCTGAAATGCACAGTTTATAAGGACACATTTAAAAGGTAAGATGTACACACAATACATTAAAATGATCACTTAGGGAAGGGAAGAGAACTGGAGTGAGTTACAGGGATTAAACGGATTGAATGGATAAATAGAAAGAAGATGAACCATGCATAGGTCCATGGTGAGGATATAAAGTGAGGAACATGGCCAACTCAATCATCTTTTACTGGAGTTCAGAGTAAAAAAGTATTAGCTAAAACAGAGCGCCACGTGCCAGGCCCTATTGAAAGCACTTTGCATATATTAACTCATTTGATCCTGACAACATCCCCAAGCCTGTCCAGGCCCTAATTTGCCTTTGGATCCAGTCCTGGCCGTTTTTCTCTATCTCCTATATCCTAGCAATGTTGAAGTTTTTCCAGTGGCTTCCAGAGCAGCCAACACTGACTAGATTCAGGAAACCAGAGCAGCATAAAAACAAGGTGAGAAAGTTGTCCTGTGGCTGGTTTGTAAGTCATGTAAAGACACCCACTGGGGACTGCAGTAGTCTATCATTGCAGTAACAAATACCATTAATTTTGTAGCTTAAATAAGGCAAAATGCAAAAACTGTATTATGTGGCAATCCTGTACATCAGAAGTCTGACACAGGTCTCATTGGGCTAAAATCAAGAAAATCAAGGCGTCAACAGGGCTGTATTTCTTGATGGAGGCTCTAGGGAAAAATCTCTTTTCTTGCCTTTTCCAGATTCTAGATGCTGTCCACATACCTCAATTTGTAGTCCTCCATTTTCAGAGCCAGTAACGTGATGTTGTATCTCTGTGACCATCCTTCCATTATCACAGCTCTCTCTCTGACTCTGACCTCAGCTGGGAAAGTTTTTGCAAGGACTCATGTGATTAGTTTAAAGCCCACGGGGGACAGTGTGGGACAATCTCTCCGTCTCAAAGTCCTTAACCTTAATCACATCTGCAAAGTCCTTTTTTTTCCATGTAAGAACATATTCATAGGTTTCAGAGGTTAGGGCTTGGACATCCTTAGTGGGTCATTATTCTGCCTCCCAGAGGGATTAACAGAAATTCCTTGGGGTGCAACACCAAAATAAAAAGGTAGAGTTCTTCATGGGCAGGGTGGAGGAAGAAGGGGAATTTCCCGGTGATATTGGTATTCATATGACCTCATGTATAATGCAAATACTGATGAAGTCTGCCAACATTTGAGTTGCACTTAGAATAGAGTCATTTGCAAAAGATCAAAAAAGACCCTGGAAAAAAGCTAATCAAAGGGGTTGAGGAAAGCAGTTTTCAGACTCTCAGATTAACTGCAGAGTGAGGTGGGTAGGGGTGGGAATGGTGGTGCAGGAGTGGGAAGGGAGAGTGAGGGCGTGAGAGTTGCAGGTTTTCAGATGCACTGTAGTGGGGCGGAGAGACGAAGAGGAAAGCACACATTTCTTTGTCTTTCATTTTTAAAAAGCTATGGCCACTAAGTTCTCTCATAAAAATAGCAAAATTGTGATTTTTTTTTTATTAGATGGCTTAGGTATAGAGAGATATCTTTGGTATGGATACTGTTTTAATGTAATTCCTCATAGAATTTTAAATTGCATGTTTTTCTTCCAAGTCAGTGACAAAGCTGAAAACAAGTTGAGCATCATCCATATGTCAGAAGGAGAAGTAGAAAAGTCTCAATAAAAGAACATAAAGAGAAAGCATAAAATAGGCTGATGGAGGCTGGGTCGGGGGAGGCCATTATAGCAATGACTGTAACTAATGGTGCAAACTCCACTGCTAAAAAACAGAGACTCTCAGACTACAGGACTGTATTTGCTTAAAGAATTGCTGCTTGTAGGACATATAACTAAAGCAAAATGACCTCAAAAGTCTGAAAAGCAAAGCTGAGAAAGGTAATATTAGTCAAAGCAGAAAAAGTGACTGCTGGCAGAGGATATAGTAACCTGACATCTAAGGCATGATAAACAGGAAAATTATTTATGATTAAATCTATAATCAACAATTATTTATGATTAAATCTATAATCAACAACAATAAATCTATATAAAACAATAAAGTTTTAAGATTATCAAAGTTCTATTCTTTGAATCAATGTAATACGTAAAATACAATCCAATTAGAAATATATGAAAATTGTAACTGTAGTGAACAATTTTGATTTCTATATATTGACAGATTAAGGCTCTGGAAATCAAATATAGATATAAACAGAATAAACAATGAAAATAAACTAGGTGGAATAAACAGGATCAATTTTTTTTGCTTTAATGAAAATGTTTTCATACGCTCATGGATGATTTATACAAATTGATGGTATGCTTCACACTGAAGAGTACCAAGATTCAAAAGAGCAATTCAATAGATTAGAAATTAGAATTTCAACAAACTTTTCTTTAAATAATCATTTCAAAACTCGAGATTAAAATAACATTATTCAAAAAGTAATGACCCTTCTTTTTGTGTTCATTACTATACTACAGAACATTTACATAATGATGTTTTGGCCAAAGACAGACTGCATATATAGCAGTGATACCATAAGACTGTAATAATGTATCCTTACCATACCTTTTCTGTATTTAGATATGTTTATATATACAAATACTGACCACTGTGCTACAATTGCTTAGAGTATTCAGTACAGTCACATGCTGTATAAGTTTGTTGCCTAGGAGCAATAGGCTATACCATAGGGCAGGGGATCCCAACTTCTGGGTCACAGATTGGTACTGGTCTGTGGCCTATTTGGAGCCAGGCCACACAGCAGGAGGTGAGCGGCTGGTGAGCAAGCTAGGCTTCATCTGTATTTGCAGCCATTTCCCATCACTTGCATTACTGCCTGAGTTCCGTCACCTGTCACATAAGCAGCCCATTAGATTCTCACAGGAGTGAGAACCTTACTGGGACCTGTAGGAGAGGAATCTAGGTTACACACTCCTTATGAGAATCTAAAGTCTGATGCTCTGAGGTGGAGCTGAGGTGGTGATGCTAGTGCTAGAAAGCGGCTGCAAATACAGATTAGCATTAGCAGTGAGGTTTGACTGCTCAGAGACCATAATAAATCAATTGTTGCAGCCTCACATCAAAACCCTATCTATGAGTGGCAAGTGAGTTGATGGACTTCGACTGTACAGCTGCATCTGGCGGCAGGCTTTAAGTCAGAATTGAACACTTATTTTAGTCCACTTATGGCCCACCCAGTATTTTATTTACCACTTCTGTCCACGCCTCTTTTTTAAAGAAAATGGTGAGTTGCATAATTATTTAATGATATATCACAATGTAGTAATTTAAAAAATGCACATAAATTGTTATGCGCTTTGAATCATCCAGAAACCAATTTCTCCCACTCCCATTTGTGGGAAAATTGTCTTTCACGAAACCAGTCCCTGATACCCAAAAGGTTGGAGGTCGCTGCCATAGAGCCTAAGTGTGTAGCAGGCTGTACCATTTAGGTTTGTGGAAGTGCCAGTCTGTGATGTTCGCACAGTGACAAAAATAGCCTAACAAAGCATTTGTGAGAGAATATCCCCATTATTAAGTGATGCATGACTGTCATGCGGTCAAAGCAGAAATCCAAAATAATTCTTTCATTTTGAATGTTTTGTAATAAAAAAGAAGAAAATAAACAAAATTGAGCATTCTAATTAAAATTTAAAAGAAAAAAAAAGGAAATAATTATAGTATCGGCCAAAACCAACAATAAATTTGAAAACCATAAAACTTAGCAAGAAATATATTTGTTTAAAAATTGAAAGGTTAATGAAATAATTAAAATGCTGGGAAATCTCAAAAAATGAGAGAAAGCACAAATGCTCAAAATTGGGAAAAAGGGTATATAACAATAGAAAAGAACAGAGAATAAATACTTATAAATGCATAAGTGTAAATGCAATTATGAGCTGTACATAACCATGTTCTATTAGTAATGGGCAATCTTAATGAAATAGATGCTTTCTACAAAAAAAATCACAATAGCAAATTGAAATAAAACTAAATAAAAATTTGAAATTAGACTAATTAATAACAAATTGAGAAACACTTAGTGTGTGTGTTTTCTGTTCCCCCTTCCAAAAAGACAGAAAGCTATAAAATGTCTCCTATAGGGCAGATATTTCTGATCCCAACACACGGCCAAGATAACCAAAAATAATATAGAATAATCTCACTTGTGAATACAGAACTATGTGATTCAAAACAACCTCAATAAGTAGAATTTAACAACATATTAAAATAATAATATAGACCAACGAAAGTCCTAAGTATAGAAGTAATCAATATTGAGAAAAATGTTAATAATACTATAACTTATATCACCATCTCAGAAAATGCATCCACAAATAAATAGATGAGTAGATATAAAGGGCATTTCATAAATTCACTGCACTATTATTTAAAAGTTTAAATATAAGAATGGGAGAATATCTCCTTAATATTATCAAGAGTCTATTCTAAGCTGATGACTGACATTCTGCTTCAAGGAGAAAGAAGCCCTGTAGGTATTTTTTTTTTTTTTCAAGCAAAGCACCTAAGAAAAAATGCCTCATCCACCTTTTTATTTAATTCTTTTTCGAAAGTCACGAGAATCAGTTTCGTGCACCTTGGCCGTCAGGGGGCCCAGTCTCACCTTCTTACTTGGAAGGGTTGTAAGTGACCTTGAGGCAGTAGATCTGCCTGCTGCCAGCACTTGCTTTCTCACCAGGTGCGTTCTGGAAACACAACACAGTGGAAAGTGGGATGCTAGGTTTTATTCCTTAGGAGTTAGCCTTTCATTGTGCACCTGAGAACATTGAACCTCAGAGGAGAGAAGTGAATTCCTCAAGAGTAAATACCTACTGGCTGAGCTAGGATGAAGAAACACAATTTACAGAGCACCAACCACTCACCCCTCAAACAGCCTTATGAAAAAATGTGCCCCGATTGTCACATTTTTGCAGGTGAGGAGAGTGAGACTTGGAGGCGTTGAACAACTGTCCTAAGATCACAGAGTAAAGAGAAGCAGAGACAAACAGATGGAGCACCCAGGAAAACAGCTTGTACTTTTTTTTAACATTTCATAAAATAATTTTATAATGTTGGTATCGCTTTTAAATATCTGCTCACCATTGATTTGATGAGGTTAGGATCAACATACGACGCGTCTACCATGGCAAGGGCAGACTGCCAAAGTGGGCATCCGGAGCAGAGACCACATTTCTGATTTAGTCTAACAGGTTGGCCTGCCCTGGGGCCCTGTCTCTTAATTTGATTCTGAGATGGTGTTTGGGACTGGGACCCTAAATTTCTGGTGACTTTGGCCTGTGTTCTTGGCCATGGCACTCAGACTTCCTGATTCTGGGCAAGTCATTTTCCCTGGGAACCACCCTCTGAAAATAGAAACTGAGCACGGTCCTCTTCTTTCTCTCCCAGGTCATTCTGAGGGTATTTCCTGTTCACCTACTTTGTGCAGGGTAACGAGCACAGGGCCAGGCAGGCAGGGTCTAGCTTTACCTCAGTGATGGGCTTGGGATGAGCTTGCAGGCTGTGGTTCATTATTTGTCTCTGGAAATTCCAGCCAGGTGGGTTTGGGCTTCACCTTTCTGGTATGAACTTCTTCGGAAATCTTTCTGTTTTGGTTCCTGATGCTTGACCCCCTGTGGGAAGGTGTCCGTAAACTTCCCCCTTGTGAACTCTGCTGCCACCATAGCCGCTAAAGACACTTTCCGGAAGACCTCGGGTAGTGTTATCTTTTTTCATGGCTTCATCTTATAGGCCAGGTCCACACCTCTATTCACTCCACCAGTGGGTTTGAAGGTCAACTCTCAGCAGCAACCATTTGAACCCTAAAAAGATGTGCCAGTGAAACTTGAAAATATTGCAGCTCAGATAATTTCATTACAGTGACTCTTTACCACTTAACAGCAATAATCAACACGTGCCATTTCTAAATACCTGTTCAACACAGTCCTCAGGGGCCCCGTGGCATGCTTCAGGAATCAGGACACAGGTTCACCGCCTTTACTTATCAGCTGATGTCTTCAAACTGGTCCTCTAAACTTTCTGGGCTTCACTAGCTTTGCAGGCAAGATGGAAGCCAAGATTCCTTGCTTGCCTTTAGGAATGTTCAGTTCTTTGTGACCCACGCCCTTGCTGCATCCAGCTCTCTTTCTTGCAGTGCTGTTTGCCAAATCAGTCTTGCCTCTCCCTATTTTCATCCACAGCATGTATCTCCACTCTCCTACACCTTTGTCCGGGCCATTCCCTTTGCCCAGAATGCCCTTTTCACACATAGATCTATGCTTTCCTATATTGCACTCCTGCTTCATAACGCTTTGTAAGTGACAAATGTTTCATGCTGTGCTGTGGATCTGTGTGGGGTGGAAACACATTCAAAATCCAGGCAGCTTTCATGTTGGCCTCAGCAGGTATTTCTGCTGGGCTCCTTCGAGTCTCTGACAACCAGGGATGCGTGGAGAGCTTATACACACACGTGCGTAAAAAGACATTTATATATGTAGACATGTTTTTATCCCATCTGTATCGATCTGCCTATCTATAAATCATTCACCCATGTATCTCTTTTGTTCTTCACAGCAAGACTTTGTGTCATTTATCTTTTATTGTTTCCAACAATACTCCAAGGAAGGAACTGGTATAACCCTCGTTTTTCAGAAAAGGAAACTGAGATTCAGAGAGACAAAGCTACTTGTACCCTTTTTCCTTCTTAGAGTTTATTCTACTAGAACTTCAAGACCAGATCTCTTATAAATGTGTTCTCCAGAGCACCTATCACCCTGCTGCTTACTTGTTAAGTGAATGAACACACATGTTAAACAAAGAAATAAGCAAATGCCTATGAATGCTTTTGTCTGACTATCTTCTAGGCCAGTTGCCTGTAATGCCGGGTTTGGATATCCTGGCTACTACCACATATTTCATTTGAGGAATAATTTAGAAGTGTGGCCGCAAGATAAAATGTCATTCTGACTCTGGGTTAACTGGTGTTTCTAATTAAACCACGATATACAGTGCTTACAGCCAAATACAGTGTGGCTTCAGCGATAACTCAGCAAATAGTCTGTTGTCTTCATTATCTCATTCCCTGACATTTCCCTGATGAGTTTATAAATCCCTGTGGAATCATGGCCTCGATCTCTTTAATGAGGCCTTTAAAAACTAGGGGAAAGTTATAGCAGCAGATAAGGCTGGCTTTACTGTATACCTACTTCGTAAAGGTTTCTCCTCCGCCTTAGTGAAGTAAATACCATTTGATAGACTGAGGAGTTTAATTTCGTGTGAGTTGACCAGGGCACATGATCGAGTTACTTCTTCAGAAGAATATTCAAGACAGTTTTTGTCTTCCCTGATCTGTTGGGTAAAGAAATGGAAAGGCTTCTTTACTCTAGTAAAGTGTGGGCTGCAGTGAAGATCTAGGCTTTCATAGTCATGAACCCAGGTAATAATCCTCTCATGTTCAGTGTCGACTGAGCCTCTAGCTGGATCGCTGATAAGGTGTTGAGCTTACCTTGGAGAAAGTTATACCATAGTGTGGAAAGTGCTGAGAAGCATCAGTGAGCAGGAAGGAGACACAATCCCCATGGACCAAGCATTTTAACCTTGCTGGACCAGACGTTTGTTTGTGGTGCTCGGCATCATTCCAACTTCTTATATCTCCTCCTTGGTGTTGCAGGTGCAGAAAGCATGGGGACTGTTTCCCTCAATACCTTACCAACAGGATTCTGGTTTACATTGCGCTCAGAGAGGCACACATGCACAATTTGGAAGGAGGAAGAAAAGTAGAAGCCATTTCCACTCTCCTGCTAACGATAGGAAGAAACAAGAATTTGGGCAGATATGAGACAGGTGGTGTTGTGGCAGCTGTGGCCCTCTCTGTGGGTTCCTGGCCTGAGTAACATGGTGGTTTCTTGTGTCCCAAATTATTATAGCAGTGTGCCTTAGAGGAAGGTTAGTCTTTTCCTGACTTTTGCCATTTCATCTTTGATAGCATTGCTTAAAGAAGACTGCAGCTCTAAATATTAGGTATTCTGACAAAGATGAATAACCTGCCTTCCTCTCAACTACTCACCCAATTCTAGAGACTCCTCAAATGCAGAAGCATCCTCTCATCTCCCAAGAAGTCTTGTCTCTTCATGCTTAAAGACTCTGCAATGACATCACTCGAGGGAGCTACCAAAGAACCATCCTCAAGAAGACCCTCAAAAGCCACCTCTGCTTTCCGTCATTGTCTTCAGACCTATAACAATGCGACACCAGCTCATCCTGGAGAGATGCCTGCAAGGTCTGACCTGGGGGAAGCAAACTGTGCAGAAAAATAATAGCAATCATTTGTAATTAGTGATGGTGGAAATTCAAGAAATCTGGATGATAATGGATTTTAAAAGATGCAGATCGGGGATGAGACTACCTAAAACCTGGGCATACTTCTTGTAGGAGAGACTTCTATTAATTTCATTCCATATGTCTGAAGTTAATCTAAGTTTACAGGAAATATAGACATGGGCATATTTTATGAGGGAGCAGATATTTTGGGAGGAGAAGTTTGTCACCTCACCAGAGAAAAATTATAGGTGCAGGCTGAGCATGGACAGTGGGAAAAGAAAGTTCTGAATATCAAGTGTGGCCTCATAAACAATGGCTAGCCAAAAACAACATAAAAAAAAGCACTGTAAAATGGGTGCACAATTTCTTCCTTGCTTTGTTATATAAATATTTGTTTATAATAATCTATTATTTTTTAAATTTCCTTTTCTCTTTTCTTACAATCATACGTAAGGAATACCAATGGTGGTTAAACTAAAAGTTTTTTTCTTTAGGCTAAAGAATATTAAAGAGTGCTTGGAACTGAATAGGAAAAGAACCAATGCCAGCCAGAGATGGATACTGGGGGAACGAGATCCTTTTCCTTTTTGGGCAGAGAGTAGGCATATCTTCATTTATACACTGCAGAGATGCATTATGTTAAGTGGAAACAGGATGTTGTTACTTTCTTCATATTTTTAAGTTAAGTATTGGAAATGTATACATAGGTAAGGGGAAGTCAAAGGGTGGACTGTGCCAGAGATGTGTCTGTCTGTATTTAACACCATTCCAGCTTCTTTCTATGTATTCCCTATAGTACAAGTGACAAAACCCAGGAATTGAATTTCCCACAATCCTAGATTAACAGATGGGTTACACTATGTCTTAGTCTGCTCGAGCTGCTATAAGAAATACCATAACTGAGTGGCTTAAACAATGGAAGTTTATTTCTCACAGTTCCAGAGGCTGAGAAGTCCAAGATTAAGGTTTCAGCTGATTTTGTTCCTGATGAATGCTCTGTTTCTGATTTTCTTTTTCTTTTTCTTTAATAATCAATATTTTTAATTATGATATTGTGGGGTACAGTTAAGGGTTAGGTATACAAATATGCTTCGTGCAGGCACCCTTGTTGATAAGAGGTGTCTCCCCGTCCCCAGACAGATATTGACTACTGTTACTCCCATCTCCCAACTCCCCCCCGTAGATTCCCACCACTGTCAGTCATTTTCTTATAGTATTACGTTGGATGTTCAAGGTTCACTATATGAGTGAGAACATGTGATAATCAGATCTTTGTTTCTGTGAGAAGTCACTCAGTATTATAGATTTTAGTTCCATCCAGGTTGCTAGGAAATTCATGATTTTGTTCTTTTTTATGGCTGCGTAGTATTCCATCGTGTATATGTACCACTAGTGGTATCTCAGTGTGGTTTTGAGGCTGAAGATAATGATTAGTGAGGCTGAACATTTCTTCATGTGTCTGTTGGCTGCTCCGATGTCTTCCTTTGAGAAGTGTCTGTTCATATCTTTTGCCCATTTTATAATGGGGTTGTTTGTTTTTTTCTTTTCAGCATGTTTGAGTTATTTTCAAATGGTCACCTTCATCTGTATCATCACATGGCAGAAAGAGACAGTGATCGCCTCTTTCATATCTCTTTTAGAGACACTAATCCCGTTCATGGGG